>BJCO01363499.1:0-14623 GCA_018326465.1 Flaveria floridana
ATAAATATGCTATCTAGTCAAACTAGATAAAGATATAAGTCAATTTTCAAGTCACGTTTCCTTAATCACTGCTTAATGGACAAAAAAATACTGCACACAAATACCTCAAAATTTTGATCTTTAAACCAATTTCCAAATTCAGCTTCTGTGTTGCTAAGATCGCCACCTGGATTCAGTAAATAATAGGCATCTAATGGATCAATCATAGGAAAGAGTGAAGAATCTTTCCCAACTTTTTCCTTAAAATGACAACATCTATTATAAGTGCATAAAATGCTGGCGACTGAAGGCATACGGTACACCTCTTGGTTTCTTAATATGGGTAAGCTTTCCCATGGTAGCATCTGCAGGCCAAACAGAAAAACATATTTGTAATCAATTTGATCGAGACAAAAATCATTTAATAAAGAGCTTAAAGGGCAGAAGTGACAAAAGAAGCGATTCGGGTAATGGATTCATGTTAGATCAGATGTGACTTCTACATGCAGGCCAAAACAGGCCAGGTTGGATTGAGCCAACACTTTCTGCCCATTCTTTAGAATGATCACAATTTATAAAAAGTATAATATATGATAAAAATAAGATACTTTGTTATATTTAGAACTGTAGTGGGGTACTGTGAGCAAATGAATACAAATCAGTAGACATTTGAAACCCCCCCCCCGCGTCCGGTTTGACCCGCTTCATTTAGATCTTTTTCTACATCTGACCTGTCAGACCAATTATCTGTAAAATACAACGCAAATTGATATGCTTCTATAAGTCCATTGGTTGAAACTACCACCCCTACTAGTAAAAAGTATGTAACAGACTGTCCCTCTGTTTCAAGACATTCTAAAGATCTCAGCTGCTAGGTTTCTCTTTTTGAAAAGTAAAGGTAGCAATTTTGACCCAGTTACCCAATAACTGGTCGATTTAGGTGAATTAAATAAAACTTTATGCATTAGATATAATAATAATGGTTCAACCAGATAATCATTAAGTGTCTCCAATGTGTGGAATGGAAAAAAAATAGTTATTAGCTATAATGTAAATGGATCGATCAGATCAAACAGGCCAAAAGTCACCTGCGGTGTTTTCAAATGCTTTAAACCTCGTAAATTGCTTAAAAACTTATACTAATGGCCGAGAAGTGTGTGTCAACCCACCTGACCCATTTGGACCTGCACTAATAAAGAACTCATTTTGAACCGTACCCACCTTGTTTTTTTCCACTTATGGAATACAAACTAATCAAATGGGTATTGCCACTTATATTTTAAAAAAAGTTGCACACAAGTCACAGACATGTATAGATAGCATTTTTAGTAACAAGTTTTTAATGAGAAAATGCATGTAACATAACAAGACTACTTACCTGAATGTCAAAGTCTGGCACCAATATGACAGGTTCTCTATCTACGTAATCTTCTTCTCCAATTTCATGCATTGTATTTGATAATAAATCAGAAACTAAAGAGGACAAGCTTCCATCATTAATGCATTCTCTTCCACCAATGTAGCATCCATTTTTCATTATTAACTCTGACAAACATTCTTCTCGTTGCCCGCGAGCTCTAATTACAGCTTTTATAATGTTTTCATGCACATCAATTTTACACTTGGATTTTAGATCCTTCCTTAGTTTCTTTTGTAGAAAATCAAAGTGCTTGTGGTCTGACAGTCCTCCCAACAGCAGGTGTTTCCACGGGCCAAACCATAAATCTTCCATATCTCTGAGAAAAAGAAAGCAGGTTATATGAATAATATTTTAGTAACCAATAATGAAACACAAGTATCAATAAAAGAAAATGCTCACAACTACTTGTTATAAATACACAGCTAAAATTAATTTAAAATTATATCAAGATAAATGATTGTTATAGGTGGGCAATACGAAGTGGGCGGGTTATGTTGACCCGCAAACATTTTTGTTCGTTTTTCACAAATAGTTAGTGTAAAATTTAACTACAAAAGATATTCTTTCGAAAAAGAACAATTTATGAGACTATTAGCATCAAATAGACACCTTGAGTGACTTTTAACTTGTTTCCCTTTAGCTAAAACTTTTTATTAGATCATTTTTAAACAGATGAAGGATTGATTATAACCCAGTGTACAGGCCGACTTATATATGTGTCAAAATCAACACATTTATTACCAAAAGTAACCAGACCCTCACTTTAAAAGATCACTAAGCCGTTGATCAAGCTTTCTTCTATGATTCCACCATATTAACCTATTTTGTTTGGTATCCTCCAGAGTGGTGTATCCAGATGATGATAAATAACTTTCCTCCAAAATCGTTTTGAAGGATGGTGCAATTTCATCAACTACAGTGTGGCCCCACGGACAATGCCACAATTTCTCGGAACTCTTATTGTCAAATAAGATATCAGAACTTAAATCTTCATCATCTAAACTTCCTAAAGATTTAAGCAGACAACAAATTAGTTCAAATGCATGTTTATATACAGTTGTGAACATGTGTAGTCAGTTACCTGGTAAGATTGAATCAATGGGCAAAACAATGACTATAGGTGCACAATCTGAATTCAGACGTGAAAACATTATCCATGAGTGAGTAGGAGGTTCATAGGGTAATAAATTTCTCAGCCAGCTGGCATAATCATCTCCAAGTATGCTGATACAAATAATGGTTGCTAGAGGAAGACCTTGAAAAAATTTTAATATGAAATTTTCAAGATCCAGAACAGATTCAGGTGCCAGCCTGCAAAATCAGGGGTTAAGAACCATGTTCCTTGTGTGCATTACACTGTCGTATCTACTGGAGAATAGAGGTGGCAGTTTCGATCCATTAGTTAAAAATAGGTAAATTCAGGTTACCTTTACATTATTACTGAAATAATATTAATATCTGCAATCATATGACACACATTTTCACATTGTTAGCCACTATTTAAATTTTTTTTACTTTCCAAAAAAATTAATAAATGGCACTAAAAAGTGTTTTCGGTTGGCCGGACCAGTACCAAAACATTTTTTGTTTTAATATGTTACCCAACACCCTATATTGCCATCTCTAGTGAAGAGGCACGGCAAATACCTATGCAAACTGAGAGAAGTTGAGCTGGATGGGAAAGAATCCTGAAACCAAGTTTTAGTGACACAAAATTAATGGAGTCTAAAATGTACAAATCAGCAAAAAGTGGTTAAGCGTTTGTGAACAGAATCCAGAATCACAATAAGAGTATCAGTAGTAAACCAAATAAATTTATGGTTCACTTCAAATTTCTGTAACAGATCGCATATTGAAACGGAAAAGCATAGCATTCTAGTGATGTATCAACAAAAAGATACAAGCAAAATTGTTTACAATCATGTGGCTACTAGTGATATTGAATCAATAGATTAGACAGTTCATCATCAGAAGGTAGAACAAGTTAAAAGAACCAAGCTAAAGTTATCAAATGTATAAGTTGAATATTTATTCTTTTCATTTAAGACACTCAAGGCCCATGCATACTAGTGTGTATTATTTAACATAATATAAAGCTTAAGTTGGCAATTTTGTAGTAATATTAGGATTTCCTCATATGATATATAATGAAGAATCAAAACAAACAGCAGTGATACGTTAACTCAACAAACAACAGAAAGTATTATTACCAGATAGAAGATGTTCATATCCAAACTTAACTGGAAATGTAATCTAAACAAATTAATAGAGAAGGGATACAATAAATAAATAAATAAATGCATCAACACATGAACATTTAATAAATTCATCAAAAGGACATGGAAAAAATAATAATTTTTACAAGTACTTACATCAACATCCATGGTTTTATGATCTTTTTGCTTCCCAAGACGAGAGAACAACTGATAATTAACATGCGTTCCTAGTGACGCTTGATGAAAATAAAGCGCCCATTGACTCTCAGATAACAAATTGCTAGAAGAAGTCAGCATAGAAAAAGCTTTAGTTGATAGAGTAAGTGCATACAAAACAGCTAGCAACCGTGAAACCTGTGACATGATGATCATAAATGACCAAAGCTAATAAAAACTCTAGAATCGCATGTATAAAATTTTGTCAGAGAGATTAATATGATGTCTGTGTCAAACTAAGTTAGAATTACCTTTCGAAAGAGGTCGGGTACCTCACGACAAATTATGAAGGATAGCTTCAATCCAGAAACTACTATGGGTACAGGAATGAACGGTATATCACAAGAATGGTTCCTAAAAGACAAATCAAACGACATGATACATCAGTAAAATCAAATGGCAGGTGCAGATCTATAGTTATAATAGTGAAGGGACTATTTTCCAGTACAAGTTCAATAAGACTACCAAGATATATCAGACCATTTCTCCAAAAAGTCACAGGTAATAAGATGAAAAGCAACTCAGAGTAAGGTAGTTTTCTGAAATTTGTTTGTGTAGTAATCATCAAGTTTAATATACTAAGAAGCAATCAATGCATAATGACAGGTAACCATCATTGATATTCAAGATAACAAGATGTCACTATATGGGTGTTAAAAATGGTTCAATTTTTTGTTCACATTTGCCGCTGGGCAGGTTAACAAAAGGAATGTCAACAATAAATTTTAACAAGATGTTAATCCACTGCATATGATTAAAAAACAATACAATTGTAATAAACACGAATTAAGAGGTTGTATGCATTTAGTTACACCTTGAGAGGCTATCAACCCATCCGACGCATTTTGACCTATTTGACATGTTCCCTTATTAGCTAACTTTAGAATTAGACCTGTTTGAGATTAAACGCATCTCGCTCAATTCAAAATAATAACCTTTATGCACTCTGTTTACATGCGTATACTACTAAACTTAAGTTATATAACAGATTTGTTATGTGATGCAACTTATAAGCATAAGTGCATAACACAATTTCTTTTAGGTGTGTAATAATTGCAAAGTTGGTGCTCTAAGTAGTGCCACATAACATATATTTACAGTAGTTACAACTCAAGAGGATAACATTATTAAAAAAAAAGGACAAGTATAGAAGACACACATACACACGCCAACAAAATATTAATGCAGTAAATGTGATCGAGAAACAATATAGCATGAAACAAGTTAGTAATACCTTGTAACATTGTCATAAGCGCTTCTTAATGAAAACCAACACATGTTGTAAAGTAACGCTGCATACTCAATTGCAAACACATCTACGCTCACATTCTTTTTAATTAGGTCGGCCAAAAGAGCGAATGAAATCTTGAATTTTGATGGGTGAAACGTGCTCCTATTGACTAGCACAGATAAGCTCTCCACGAATACTTCATTCGCTCTTTGAGTGTCACCTCGGGCCCACAAACACTTTCCTAGAAATGTACAGGATTAAACATCACAAACATATAAATCATCGTCTTAATTCAGTACCACCAACTTAAAAAACTTTAGAAGCAAAATGCAGGTTTAAATACAGTACCAAAAACAGTAGGATATTTGTAATTATATTCATCAACCTGGCAAATTCTTGATTGATTTGAGAAGTGACAAACTTTGGCTGGGTGAGTGGGTTGTGTCAAGCATCAAACAAATAAAATTATTGAGGGCTAGATCCAGTAGACGTGGTGAGAAAAAAACCTTTTTATTAATATGGATTATCAATCAAAAAACTCTGTCCAATAAGATAACAAAACTATATTAATAAAACCAATTTGTTGAATAAAAGATTTTAGTAGCTTCCATGCAGTAAAAATATGCTTTGGTCACCGTTTGACCTCTTCTTTATTAACTAGTCGTTTCAATTTGCCTGTTTGATCCCTTAGAAGTAAACATAACTCGAACTGATCCATCTATTAGTATAATGGCTAAACTTCCCACTAGATGATAACAAACTAACAGCCAGATATACTATAACTAAATAAGTTAAACTACAGCAAGTTTATAACCTACTTAAAGTCGCACATAAGCTATCGATACAACACATCATATACCCAGAGATTGTTATTAATTCCGTAAAACATAAAAACTATGCAAACATGATAACCAGTGACTTGCTCAAGGTTCCAAACTACATGAGTATCCCTCCATATATAACAAAAAAGGTAAAGAGTTCAAGTTAGTATTAGGATACCTATCCCAATGAAAAGTTTAACCAAGAGCCGTCTACGGGTGCACTCCCATTTCATCTGTAAAGCACTTGTCAACAATGATGATTTCATAACTCCAGAAGGAACACAATGCCAACAATTTATTTCACCAGAAACACATGTAACTTCACACCCACAAGAAACAATGCAGTCAACCTTTGAGTTTTCAGTCTTCTTCAACTCTTTTTGAGCATTTTCACTCTTTTGCTTAAAAGATCTAGTAACTCTAGAAGTAACCCTTTGCTCTTGTGGTAAACTTTTAGTGGTTTTCTTACCCTTTCTTGTAACTTTGGGTTGTATTGCTTCTTGTTCTTCGTGATTTCCACAATCAGATGAAAGGATGACATCATTCCCACCAATATCACAAAACACTGTGTTTCTTGAAATCATTCCCTTGGGGTTACTAACACAATTTTTCCATTCAGAAAGCTTCAGTTTTTCTACAGCAGATCTATAAAATGTTTCAGCTTTTAATAATCCCTCAAGTTTATTATCAGTGATGCTATTGAGGCAGCTTCTGAATAGATCACCAAGCTGTTGTTCAATCTTAACTTCCAAGATTAACCTGCACTTCAAGCAAGAATAATGACTGAAGCTATCAACCAACATATGATTGGCACATTCTAATTCTTTTTCAGCTAGATGCCAACGTTGCTGTTTACGGTATAGTTTGCCTGAAAAAAAACAAGTAAAGGTTCAGTTGGCAGCCTATTGGCTTTAAAGCCGACAAGGAAAGCATAAACATAGATACACAAGATAAGTATGGACATGAAAAGAGAGATATGTTGAAAGCTTAGAAGAAAATATAAGTTGGCATACACAAGCGGAAGCATCCAACAATTATGAACTAACCTGTTGGATACAAAAAAATATTTTGCAAATACTACTTAGGGGTTGTTTGGCAATTTCTTAAATGATTAAGTGTTGAGCCAATAAGAAGTCTGAACCATTAAGTGTTGAACCATTAAGAGGTCTGAACCATTAAAAGCTAGTATATCGCTTAACTATTCAAAGGTAAATGTCTGATCAATTCAGATAAGTGGTCTTAACCATTCAGCACTAGACCTTTTAACAATTGAGCATTAGTATAATGCTTAACTATTCAGAGGCAAATGTCTGAACCTATCAGGCATTTGCTTGCAAAACAAACAGTCTGAACCATTAAATGCTAAACCATTCAGACATCTGAACCATTAAGAGGATGATTCAGATGCCGTCAAACAGCCCCTTAGTAGATGTAGCAATTTCAACTAATATACTTGTAATAAGTTAATTAGGATTATGTTTCATCTCTAATAAGTCAAATAAAAAATACTAGCTTAGAAGAAAATGGGTTGAAAGGCCCCCCAAATTGTACTTTTTAACACATATTTCAAAATATAAATAAGAAAAACAAAAAATAAAATAAAAACACATACCCAAAACAGTAGAGAAATTAACTGAAATGATCGGCAAGCCTTGGAAAGAAGAAATGTTCTTTCCCCATAGTAAAAGAGCTTCAGCCTCAGATCCATTTCCAACGATCTCTTGAATAGTTCCTACCTGATTTGCATTAGTCAAACGTCAACAAAAAATTGATAATAAACTAAAAGAAGTTAAAAACCATTCAAAGCTAGATTTGATTATTTCACCTGAAGGATGCTTTCAAGGTAACAACGAAGTACATTCCATGGAGTCAGAATAAAGTCAAAGTCACTTGAACCCTTGTCATTTGACCAAGCTGTTATAGCTACTGAAGGTTGCATGTAAAAACTCTTAAGTGCATATCCACATTTTTGAATTAATTCCCCATTTTCACCAATAATATCATTGTATTGCTCAATTGAGTATATGAAATTCTTTTGAAATAGTTTGGTGCGCATTCGATGGGCTTCTTTGGCACAAGAAAGAGCCTACAAAGAAAAGATAATTTATTGGAAAAGATTAAATGTAAGATGCTTACAAGAACCTACCAAGACTAAAAATAAGTTAAAACTTTGAGACCAGATTCCTGAATTAAAAATATATCAGCCCCAGGACTTTATTAACTCGCCTAGCTAAGTGGAAAATGACAAATTACGGTTTCCCCATAGAGGTGAAAAATTGCAACCAACATGTCTAGGAGCCAACAAGACTCCAGAAGGTTCTAAGTCAGGTGAAGCAACACAGTTTTGTTATTTAAAAGTTTAGCATCTAAAAGCAAAGAATCTATATAGTCTAACACTTCTCTGGTTGTGTTTTGTAAAATTGGAAATTAAAAGACATCGATCACAACATTATTCCCCATAGGTTAGTTTTTAAGAGAAGTTAACAACATAAATCAGGAGGCAAATTAGCTTTAAAGCGTAACTGTATAACTGACAAATTAGATAGATAAATATGCAGAAGGAAATAGGGACCAAAGGAACATCTACAAAATACAGAACTTGAAATAAAATAGGTACCTCAACCATTGATCCCTTTGAAATCAGGCTTTCACTCAAATCATAGTACAAGTTTGAAGAGAGAAACAATGATTTGTTGGACAGTGGAACCTAAAGTAAGAAGTGAATATGGATAAAAATCAGCAAAAATATGACAATTCTGTATGTAAATACAGAAACCATAGCCCATAGGTGACAAGTTTGACCAACTAACATATAAATGGACCAATTTTGGGTTATGTTTCATATCCAATGGGTGGTCAAACGGGTTAAGGCCAAAATATCTAACTAAAAAAAGTTGGTTGAAATATATAGTGCACTTCAATGAAAAAAACTCATTAATTGTTCTCTTATATAAGTAGATTACTGTTGTAATAAGCTAATAGCATAGTTTTTGTAATCATATTTAGTAGATTGATTAGTTATGAAATTCAGAAAGAGAAAATAAAAAAGTGATTACAAACTGGACCGATCCAAACCATTTTGACACGACACTCAACCAGCCCGTCTTGCCACCTGTAGCAAGAAACAATTATAGGAACCATACACTGTTACTGAGATCAAAAGCAGTCTTCCTGATATCATCAATTGTTAAATGTGCATACTCAGAGGCATCATCATGATTACAAGAGCTTGGGAAAGAAAGAGTAGAGGTAACTGAAAAACACTGCTGAAAACCAACTTCTAGTGATTTTGATTTCTCCATACAACTTTTCCAGAACTCCAGAGACAGAGATGATTTGCAGTGCTTTGAAAATGTCAAAATGAATGCATCATTTACATGTGAAGTGCAAAGGGCATGGCTAAGGCTTTTAGATTTCCAAAGCATGGTCAAACACTCCTTTAAAGAAAAATTCTTGCTGGTAAAAAGCCTGATTATCAGCTCATATATGTCAGAATGAACTTCCATGCAGCCCTACAATAAAAGACATTATAAACAACAAGGCACACCAAATAAATAAATAAATGAACAAGGAAAACAAGAAAAAGAACCTTAAGCAATAACAAATCCCCAACATGGTACAACAAGATGAGAGTATTATGAGACACCATATCAGTCGGTTCAACAGATTGGGAATGTTCTTGGCTCAACCATAGCTTTAAAGCATAGCCAATGTCTGTAACAAAACACTAATTTGCACCAGAAAAGGTAAATGCATGATAGGAAACTTAATAATATGTTGAGGTTGCAAGATAAACTGCGGGAGGCAAGTTGGCGAACAGGCCAATAGAGTTAAAACATAACATATTTTATTACAAAGGTTCGGTTGATCCACAAACACTAATTTACCATTTTTATGAAAAAAATGAAGTTAATTGTGACTATAAGACTGTTAAAATACTTATCTAACACTTTAATTAAAGGCTACTTAGACAGTTGTATGCATTATAAATTAGACTAAACAGAATTTTCAACCCATATGACCTGTTATGTAGCTAACTTCTTTTATTTGACCCATTTGAGATTAAAATAACCCATAATGATTCCACCATAAGCAAGCATTACAAAATTTTCACCTCATTAATATGGTATAAAGGTATATGAATGAACTACAACACATAAAACAATTATCCACTTCTGCACAACTAAGCCTTTAGTGAGGTAGTACCTTCGAGTTTGGTTCTGCCTCTTGTGTACACAATGCACGTAAGCAATGAGCCTCCGCTAACAGATTACAAACTAGATCACAGGCTTCCTTGTTCTTATTGTACATGTCACTATGGAATGGGAGCTACATATCATATTGGTAAACTAAAATTAATATGAAAAGATAAGAAGTAAAATCCAAATTGAAGATAGCTCACCAGAATAGATATTGCTTCAGACAAATATTCAATGCACTCATTCAGACCTTCAACTCCACATGCTCTTGATTCTCTTCCTTTTGCAATGAGAATCCTGGATTTATGTAAAAAGCTGTCTTTTGTACTGTAGATATCTTCTAAAAGGATGTTAGAGATAGCCACTTGCATTAATTTACATAATTTTGGATTAAGAGACTTTAATTCCCTATAAGCTTCAAGCTCCTGAACAAAAAGAAACATGTCTAAACAGTTAAATCTACTAGAAAGAACTCAGGGGGTTATTACAAACCTATAGTAGTAAGAACATAATATGATATGGCAAATTAAATTAACTATATAGAAGATACAGGTGTGATGTGTGCACGCTCACACACACACACATATTTTATATATATATATATATATATATAAATAGAGAGAGAGAGAGAGAGAGAGAGAGACCTGTTCTAATAACAAACCAAGAGCCTCCTTTGACATGCTCAAAGAAGATGACATCAAAGAATATATTGTTCTAACACTACGGCCATCTTCAGGGTCTATAGTTTCTTTACATAATATCTGCAAGCAAAGGAAATCATATAGCTAAGGTTATGCGTGATTAATGATTGAACCAAGATTGTTATGGCTGAATATCAAAGACGGCAGTTCCAGCCCATTTATTTAAGAATTGATTGATTAATGTTATGTTTTATCTCCAACATGCCAAGCGGGTAAATTCAAAAATAGGTAAAATGAAACAGATCAAATGATTGGAAACTCACCAAACTTTAAATTTAATGTGCAAAACCTCCTGCCATGGTGGGGCTAGCCCACATGGTAGCGGATTATGCCTCTTAGAGTTTAATTAAAAGATGTAGGTAGAAGTAGGAGTTTCAAAAAAACATATGTAAAACCTCATAAATCATTTTACACAAAAAAGAGAAAATCATCTGAAAATATATAACTTTTGCAATCATATTTGACACAACAATCATTTAAAAAGATGAAATAGAACTTTTGGACAGACAGGTGACTCGAGTCAATCCAAGCCAGCTCATTTTGATCCATTCAACCCAGCTGACCTCATTTTTCCACCTCTAGTGTATATGTGTGTGTCACACACACACATATATAAGGCATTGTTTTGTTACTTACCTTCACCCATTGTTTGACCAGAGCTATTGGAACTGGAATCTTGTCAAACCAGTTTTGAGCAGCAGACCAACTTTCTAGAAAATCAGTTAAGATCATACTTATCTCCTCACTACCAGTACCACATTGGTAAAGTATATCCAGCAAAAAAGCACTTTTTGCACATGCTTCTGTGACAAAAGCAGTTATGGCCTCCTCTGAGAGGTCACTTGAAGATTCATTTTTACTTGAAACAAACATCTTACAAAACTTCATTACACACTTCCATGCTGCTTGGCAGCATAAGTTAAATGACTTTGTTGCCTACAAACAGAATGCATCATAATTTAGAATAAAAACTAGTGTGCACACGCATATCAGATATAAACCTACTTAAAGATTTAGTTTGTGGTATCGAACTGTATATGTAACATTGTAACTTGCCTCTTTTAATCTATTAGCTCTGTACAAAATAATCCCAACATTGTGCAAAGATGCATAGAGATATTTCAACCCGTTAACTTGAACCCACTTGGCTGAAATTAACTCCTTAAGAAAACTAGTACTTTCCTGCAAGAAGTAACAAGATAAGCTCTATACAATTTGGACATCATTATTATATAATCATCAAGAAGACAAACAGCATAACATGTCATTATATTTGTGATGTAACCTTAAAATTTTGCTTTGTAGTAAATGAGACTGTGAAAGCAGCAATAGCTACAGCAAGTACAGCCCGCTCGCTGTCCTCATAAACATATTTCTCTTTTTCAGATTTACTGCATCCAAAAGTCAAAAGAATATAAAACTTAAAGGGTACTAAAAAACACTAGCTACATCATCATCTTATAGGCTTACCAGTAAGCATCAAAAACAAGCCTAAACTGTTGCAAAACATCCTCAATATTAGGTAGCTTGATAGGAGATGACATGTCATTGAATCCACAAAGTACGCCTTTACGCTCAGAGTTCATCAACTCAGAAAGTGGCTCACACAAAAACTTTAATGCACTAAAATAAAAGGGCATATAAGTTCCAGTATGTGCAGTGATAGACATTCTTAAACTTTGAAGCTGATTCTCCACATCAAGTAAAAGTTTGGGGATAGAAATGTCATTTTCAGCTTTTGGCATCTTGGAGTTACCCCCACTTGAATAATAATTCAAATCACCGGTGGAAAATGTCATGGCATAAAGCCTCATGATCAACTCAATCGTCGATAAATGAGCCTGCAAAATGACTGTTACTAAAACTAAACTATACAAGACAAGCCAGAAAAAATAATAATAAGTACACTCAGGAGCGTATATACATACCTGAGAAAAGTAATTGGCTAATTTCTTAAAGTGAGATGCAACTGCACCACAAAAATTTACAGTTGCCTTTCTACATTTCATGGCAAAATAGAAAACGAGTTCCAGAAAATCTACAGTATCCTTTTCATTACCAACCTGACAAGAATATAAATAAACTTTTTTGTAATCATATTTGACAAAGGATTATAGGGTAATGATAGTGAGATTAATACAATATTAAAAGACTGTGTTTTGTTAAAATTGGTTTTACTGTATTTATACATTCAATTATGTTTAGGACTCTCCCCAATGATAATACATGCTTTTTTAAAACTATCATGTACAGTGTACGCATTCTGGGTTACATAGGGCACAGTCAGCTGAATGTTTGTTTCTTACAAATATTCATTAGTATACATGGTTCATCCAATTTTTCTTTCATTTTTTTCCAAACGTCATCACAGAGTTAAGGTCAACCGGTTTTTGACTTCTTTAATCAGTTTTCCTCACGCTCTCCATATGATGTGTCTTTATCATCAAAATACCATCTATTTCACTTAATCTGGCTTTCTCCCAACTTAAGCATCATTGTGTGCAATTCTCCTCCAAACAATTTTAAATTTTAGATTGTAGTAGAAATATTTTTGGTCATTATATTATTGGTTACTTAATCTTTCATGGAGACCCAGGTACTTTGTTTCTGTTGTATCTTTAGGTTATATCCTGTTTAAGAATAAACTTTTCCCACATCAAAGTCATGTTCCCTTGTGAGTCATTGGTAAGTTGCTTATCCCGCCAATCAGTAACCCATTTCACATTTTCACTTTTTAGAAGACGTGTTGACTCATCAGGTTGAACAATAAATATCGAATTTATCATAAAGTGGTGTAAAAATGAAGCTAAACTGCAAAAGTTTCCTAATCCTGATCTAGTTTCTTCTTTCATTTAGCTAAGTATTTCTCACTGCTCAAAACATAGTCTAGAGTTCGTGAATGTTCTCTTCAAAACTGTCACCCTGATGACCTCTTTAGTCTTTAACGTAGCTTTTTGCATAAATTGCCACACTTCACAGGACAATATAGAACTTAAGAAGTATGGCTTTACTTAAGCATAATGAACTTGTATGATTACCGTGCATCTATTAGCCATTGTATCCAATGCCAAAAATAGCACTTTTTCACTGCAAAAAATTCCACTGTCCAGCTGTGAAAATAATGAGCTGCACATATTGTGGGCGAACTGCATAGAAAACATAGATTAGAAACCTCATGTTAGTCTCATAAAACTTTGTTAGGGTATCTATAAATTGAATTCTTAAATTGCAATGCACCTTTTCTATTTGATCATTCAGAGACGATCTTCTATACTCGGCAAATGTTTCAACACAAAACTTACAGGTCAGGTTCACGTCAAAGTTTGCAAGGTCCCCAACCAAAAAAAGTGCACATTTGCTCATATATGACACAAGCATTCTGTGCAACTTATCATATCCATCCGCACCAATTACCCTGTCATGTTTACAACTCACCATTTTAATAAAACTACCATTATTGCTGCCCATATATACAATTGACTGTGTCTCCTAAGATGCCTACCATAGCTTCTAATCAAAGTATCATTTACCAGACATCAATTACATAAATAAAAAAAAACTGATTCCAAGGCTAAATTAAACCTCTAGTGCTGTTAAAAGATTATTATTGTTCAATTTTAGAGTAAATTGCTAGTGTTTGTGACTTAATCCTAATAGGCCAATGGTATGCTTCCTGTTACTAATAATCAAATCTTAACCTGAAAAATGCAGGTATGTAACACTATACCTCAACCATGGCTGAATTTCATCGACCATCGAAAGCACTCTAAGGTAATCTCCCTCCTCTCTGCTCTGAACATTAGCAACACACTTAACAAGCAACACAACCACCTCCAATAT
>BJCO01363501.1:0-29063 GCA_018326465.1 Flaveria floridana
AGACGTTTTACAATAAGTAAACTACTGAAAGAAAACTACTGAAAAGGAAAACCATCACAACAACTGAAGAATACTACTTCAGCTGTTGTGACAACTTTTGAAGTCTTCAGTACTTGAACTTCAGACTTGAACTTCAGCTGTTGTCATCAGCTGATATCTTCAGCTGATGTCTTCAGTTGTTGTCTTTAGTCTTTGTACATCAGCTGATATCTTCAGTCTTTGTACTTCAGCTGATGAAATCTTCAGTTGTTGTCATCATCAGCTGATGAAGTCTTCAGCAGTTGTTGTGATGTCTATGGGACTTAAAGGTTTTTCTGATCTGGCTCATTGGTTCTTTTGGTCCAACACTAATACACCTAAATTATCACTAATGTGTGTCAAAATCTGTGTATGGATGTAAGTGGACAAATATACTGACAATCATCGTGGCTGCATCTCTCGATGTTCAAAATAAATGTGTGCTATACAACAGTTCTAGCATGATTTCCTATTACTGCATTTGACTCTTATCGTATATATAATGTTCTCTGTTATTGATATAAATACAAAAGGTCCCAAATGATTGTGTTTTCTGCCTGTCTGATTCCATGTGAATCTTTCTAGAAATGATGTTAATGTTTGAAGCTATTCTGCTCAGGGGGAGAAATCTTTTAAGTAATGTTAAAATGCTTTCAACCCTCCTCAAATGAAAAATACAAAAATATGTTGTATTTCAGTTTTAGTTCAAGTTTTCCTGCATTACTTAAAAAAGCCCTTCCTACGGTAGAGTCCGCATTGACTCTATTTATTATTATGGTAAATTAGTACGTTAGTATTATGTCAGTGTTGGACTTTGTAACAAGACTAAACTCTGTGAATGTCACATAATGAAATGAACGTTAAAAGCTTGTTTCTAAAAGATAAAAGGATCACGTCTGAGGTAATCAACGGTTTTCATTTAAAAGGATCATGTCTGAGGTGATCAACGGTTTTCATTTAAAAGGATCACGTCTGAGGTGATCAAATGTTTTTCATTTAAAAGGATCACGTCTGAGGTGATCAAACGGTTTTCACTTAAAAGGATCACATCTGAGGTGATCAAACGGTTTTCACTTAAAAGGATCACATCTGAGGTGATCAAACGGTTTTCAATTAAAAGGATCATGTTTGAGATGATCAATGGTCATAATGTCATTTATCAAAGATAAGTATGTGAAATAGTGAGCGAAACGAAGTCAAATTCACAAGTATGGCCCAATCGCACAATTGGACCATAAGTATGGGCCAATCGCACAACAGGACCGTAAGTATGGCCCAATCGCATGATTGGACCATAAGTATGGCCCAATCGCACGATTGGACTATAAGTATAACAAGAAGATAGGAAGTGTGCCTCTCTGCTATGCGATAGCACTGACCTGAGGATAAGCATAACCTATATATTCTAAGAATTCATTTTTATTTGCGCCTCTCTATTGTGCGATGGCACTGACCTAAGGCTTGACATCTCTTTGAAAGCTGTTAGAATAGTCTCTTCTTGACAAAAACCCATAGACCGCTAAAATATCTCCTGAGGAAGGTTGATTACCATATAAGCGTGTGATCCACAAATAATTGTTCAACTAATGCACCTAAATTATCACCAATGTGTGTCAAAAATATGTGTATGGATTTAAGTGGACAAATATATTAACAATCATCGTGGGTACATCTCTCGATGTTCAAAATCAATGTGTGCTATACAATAGTTCTAGCATGATTTCCTGTTAGTGCTTTTGACTCTTAGATGAATGAGATTCCATGTGAATCTTTCTAGAAATGATGTTAATGTTTGAAGCTATTCTGCTCAGGGGGAGAAATCTTTTAAGTAATGTTAAATGCTTTCAACCCTCCTCAAATAAAAAATACAAAAATATATCATATTTCAGTTTTAGTTCAAGTTTTCCTGCATTACTTACGTTAGTATTGTGTCAGTGTCAGACTACGTAACAAGACTAAACTCTGTGAATGTCACATAATGAGCCAAACGTTAAAAGCTTGTTTCTGAAAGATAAAAGGATCACGTCTGAGGTGATCAACAGTTTTCATTTAAAAGGATCACGTCTGAGGTGATCAAATGTTTTTCATTTAAAAGGATCATGTCTGAGGTGATCAAATGGTTTTCACATAAAAGGATCACATCTGAGGTGATCAAACGGTTTTCACTTAAAAGGATCACATCTGAGGTGATCAAATGGTTTTCAGTTAAAAGGATCATGTCTGAGATGATCAATGGTCATAATGTCATCTATCAAAGATAAGTATGTGAAATAGTGGACCAAACGAAGTCAAATTCACAAGTATGGCCCAATCGCACGATTGGACCATAAGTATGGGCCAATCACACAACTGGACCATAAGTATGGCCCAATCGCATGATTGGACCATAAGTATGGCCCAATTGCACGATTGGACCATAAGTATGGGCCAATCACATGACTGGACCAGAAGTATGGCTTAATCGCACGACTGGACCATGATGATGGCCAAGTCACATGATTGGCAAGCTCAGTATGAACCAATCGTACGATTGGTTGCATGCGCATAGGTCAGCCGTACGATTGAACCTCAGTCGCACGTATGAACCATGCGAGTGGGGCTAGTGGCATGATTGAAATTCAAAACAGTATAAAAAGAGGGTTCAGTCGGTCATAAACCCCACACTTGTTTCAAATTCTCTCAAAAAACTAGCTATCTAAATGACCCTTTTCGAAACTTTTCTTGTGATTTCACTTGATCATTCGGTTGCTAACCGTTCGATGGTGGTTTACAGGTACATCCAAGATGAAAACATGATGCATTGGTACCTAAAATCGATCAAAAATCGGAATGTTGTAGAACAAACTAACCCGAACTGGAAAACACCAAATTGGATCTTTAAATGAGCTTAAAATTGTAATTAAAATGTAACTGGTCTAACATGTTAATTTAGTATTTGTTATTTGTGTTATAGTGAAATGGCGGATAGGTAGACTATGAGTACGAAGCACAATATTTGTGCTTACCTCAACACTAATTCGAGGAATGCCGCCGAGTTTGTAGGAATTATCGAATTCCTAGACCGCTCCAGGATCTACAGGGTGATTTCTATAGCTTGCACACCTTACAGATCACTACAGCAAGCGTCTTGGGAGAATACGATAGTAGATCGTACCATTGAACCATATCGGATCAGAAGCTCAATTTTTGGCGAGGCTATAGATATCGGTGAAGATGATTTGAGGAGAGTACTGGATTTGGGGGACGATATGGATCATCCGACCAAAATTCATCCCATTACTGTTAGGGGCTACTTTCTGAGGATTAAGTACACCGGTGATTTCAATGCTGGTGTGCTTAATAGGAGCAACATGTGCCCTCCTTTCAAGTATCTAGCTCATGTGATTCTGAAGTGCATAGCCTCTCGACGTGGTGGATTCGATGAGTTCAGTGATCAGATACAGAACGCATTTGTGGCATTAGTGCTGAACCATTCGTTCAGCTTCTCCAAGATGTTCTTCAGCTATATGAGGGAAACATAGAGGCCAAGGGAAAAGAGGGCTTCTGCATATATCCCCAGTTCCTCCAGATGATCATTAACGAGAAGCTACCCAACCTACCGAAGAACAAAGAGGATAAGGTGTCATTGGAAGTGATGGATGACACTACTTTAGGAAGGATGAAGGTGTATAGGGGAAAGCAGACAAAGCCCCCTTGTGAGGAGATTGTTTGGGCATCTGGCCAATTCTAGATATGTTGCTCCTGCGAGGAAGAAATTGAGACATGATGATAGTGACTCCTATGTTGAGCCCATTATGATTCCTGAAGATGAGGAGAATGATGATGATGATGATGACCCGAATATGGGTCACGGAGGTAACTCATCTGCTGCGGGTGGGTCGAGCCAGCATACAGTTTACCCAGATCTCCCCTCTATGGAAGATTTAGTTAATTTTGACTTGGGAGAGGAATCAGAGGACTCTGAAGAAGAGCCTCTTGCTGGACAAGTTGGTAGCAAGTGGGTTGCTACAGATAAAGGGATGGAGGTGGTTGGTGCCCGTCAGGCTAGTTTGAAGGGTGTCGATACTGAGGAAGCTGATCCATCCTACACACCTGAACAACCAATCAGCAAAGGAAAAGCACCTGCTGCTACTGGGAAAGGCGGAAAAGGATGGCCCAACCCTATGGGAAGAAGGGGAAACACTAAAGGATTATTTTGATGAGTTCTTCCACTGCCACTACTACCATTACAGCCACTACCACTGACACACCCGCTACCACACAAATACCCACATCAACCTCACCCACAATACCCAACACCATACCTCCACAAACAATTCATATCCCCACACCCATCTTCACAACCTTAACCACCGAACCTGCTGTTACACAAGCCAGCACCTCAACCTCCCATATTCCCCCTTCCCAGAGCACTACTCTACCCACTGTTGGGTTAGTAGAACAGCTAGCAAGCCTTAACAGGCAAGTGCTTAAGCTACTGTCAGCTGATGATTTGAAGACTGCCCAGATTAGCCAACTGATGTCAGTGAATGCAACACAGGGCCAGCAAATTGCCAAACTGACTGAGAAGAACGAAGCCCATGAGCGGGCTTTAGTTCGACCTCATAAGGCCCTTCAAGCTCAGAATGAGCTAGTGCTGGCATCCACCAAGAAGATCGAGGGTCTTGAGAAGAAGAACAAGAAGATCATGTTGAGGTTTAAGGGAAAAATAGAGGAGACATTAAAGATTAAAGGAGATGATGGTGACGATGATGATGATTCTAGTGATGATGAATCAAATGATGAGGATGATGGGGAAGAGTTGGATAAGACTAGAGAAGAGAAAAAGAGAGATGATGATGAGGATGACGAACCAGAAGGTGATGCAAACGCGTCAGCCTCAAATCAATCTGAGAAGGAGAGGCGGACTAAGCGAAGTCGAGATCAGGGAGCCTCTTCCTTATCTCCTCAAGCTAATGAGCCTCAAGATAAAGATCAAAGTAATGACTAAGAAGCTTTATATAATTTGAAATCTTTTGTAATTGAACATTGTATTACATTAATGTAAATGATGATAATTTATGTTTAATACCTTGATGAGTCATTAATGTGTGCTTTGGTGATCATTCTTTCAAATAGATACAAATCAACAGGTCGATGATTTTAATGTTTCTCCCCGTCAGCAAATTAAGACTTAGTTTATAATGATTCTTGATTTGCAAGGGATTGTACGTAGATCGGTGAGCTACAGACCTGAAGAGTGGGAGATTATTCACGACTTGACAGATGAACAACAGGCTGATATGTTCAGATTAAATCCGGATGAGATTGTGAAAGATGCTCCTGAAGTTGATGTCATAAGCGATGAGGAACTACAAGGAGTTGATGAGATTTAGATTGAGGATATAACGTCTGATCATTATCCTTAGTACATTGATTTTAATGGAGAGACTATCCCGGATTTGGGTGAAACTTTTGTAAGTGGAGATTTAGACAAGGCAGATGAGAAGGTTAAGGAGAAATAAGCTATAGAAAGTAAACCTCAGGCTGATGATACTGATGTGGCACAAAGGAAGGCAGAATGGATTGCATGTCTATCTGAGATGAAGAATCAGAGAAAGCCACCTAAGCAGAATGCCTATACTAAGTTGTATAAAGTGAAAAGGCATCACAAAGTATCTGGCAAGATCATCAGCTCAGCATATTTAGAGGATCTGAACGTATATGCTGTAAAGAGGAAGAAGGGGATTGAGTATTACAGACATCCACATGATCTGAAGACTCTCCCCAGTTTTGAGTTAAACAGACTAGCATGCCTGGATCTGTTATATGCTAACCCGAGAAAAATGTCGGGATGGTTTGAGTTAAACAAACTAGAGGGAATACCACACGAGATGGGTCAACTTCAAATCTTAACAACCGTGGAGGTTTCTTCATAAAAACTAAAGTTGACTCAATCTCTGGAAGGCAAAAAGTGGTGTTGAAGTGGAGTCCTCCTCGAATGATGTCTAAGATCCCATTAAGGGAAATGCCACAGGACTTCACACCATATTTCAAAAGGTGGTATTATGATTAGAGGACGAGTGAAGTGGTTATAGTGCTTAACCGAGATGGAAAGATTGAGACGATCAATGTGGCTTACCAACTTGTCGGCGGACGATGTCTATACTCTATACAAGTGGGCACTATTCTATGACACTCTGGACATTGTATAAGCTCTCCAATTTCAGCACGTTATCAGACTCTGTTTTGCATTTGAGATTCATGCTGGAGTCATAAAAGAGGAGAAGTACAAGAAGTTTGAAGAGCATGTGAAGAATGTTAGATGATAGAGTAAACTAGGTCCAAGGGGAGTTTGTTGATACATGATGTCCCTAGTTTATTGTACTTAAACGTTTATGTCTTTCATTTCTTACATATGTGTCATACAAGGGTATTATTGTAATATGTTATGCCTTTGGATGTCTATTTACTATTGATTATATTGTATTCTTGTAATGTTTATTACTACATGCTTGACTAAACATTATATATAGGTTTGTAGTAGTTATTCATAGTTCTAAGTCAACAATGATTCAGAAATGTGTTTGACTTCGTCTTGTGGTTATTCATGCTAATGGACCATGCTCATGGACCAGACGCACAAATTGACTATGCTTATGGACCAGTCGCACGACTGAACCGGGTGACTAGATCAGTCGCACAACTGAGCCATAAGACTGGCTCAGTCGCAAGACTGAACCATTTGTAAAGTTCAGTCGTGCGTATGAATCAATCGGATGACTTGTCGCACGACTGAACCATGCTAATGGCTCAGTCGTTTGAATGTACACTGCAACCTATCAATACCACGTAATTCGCCGTCCAGAGCGTCCTAGTTCGTCCATCCAACTTCAAAGTTCGTTCCTGATTGATTTCTACTCCCTCTTAACGTTTGTTTAATTGTTAGATCGATCAGGTTGTCATTCTCACTGATTGGATCGCCAATCAAATAGGATTCCGCACTATTTGTTTTGGTTTTGAAATTAAATCAGTTAGTACTCCGTATGTACATGGTCCTAACAAGTGGTATCATAGCTTTGGCTCTTGATTCTTCATGGATTTGATTGGTGTTTTTGTTAAAATTAATAGTTTTAATTCAAAAGATTCGTGTTTTGATTCAAAATGTATTTTTGAAGTGTTCATGATTCAAAAGTTTCAAACTTTTCGACTTACGGCAGATTAGGGTTCGTGAAAAATCTATTTGTTGGTGTGAAAGTGTTCAAAGTTTCGAATTTTTCATCCACAGCAGCTTCAGTCGCACGATTGGCTCAATCGTACGACTGAATCCTAATCGCACGATTCAACCGCACGACTGGACTTAGTCATATTGCTCATTCGCATGATTAAGCTAACCCACACGGTTGAACTCATTCGCATCCCTCAATCACACGATTGAACTCAATTGCACGATTGAACTTAGTCGCACTCTCCAATCGCACGATTATTTCTGGAAAATGAGATTGGAAATCATAAGAAACCACCAAAACTGTTGACCTTGGATGAATGCCTACAATAGAAATAACGGTTTGAAATCTACCTTAACGGAGTTGACCCAAACTTGTGGACTTTAATTGAGACTGGTTATACTTTACCTGTTGGAGAAAATGGAGTTAAACTAACTCTAAGTGGGATGAACGAAGTGCAAAAGGTTACACACAATGCTGAAAAGAAAGCCTATGCCTTATTGACACAGTCGATTCCAAAGGATATTTTCCATCAGTTTTCGGAACATAAACTTTCAAAGAAGCTGTGGGAGGCACTGGAAAAGAGATATGATGGTGATGCAACCTTAAAGGCACTGAAGGCTAAAGCACTCAAGAAGGAATTAGATAACTTTTCATCCATGGGAAATGAGATCTTGGATGATATTATAGATAGGTTTTATCATCTAAGGAGTTAGCTACATACTCATGGAGTAACTACCTCAATGGAGGATAAAGTAGCAAGCTTTGCTGATGGTCTGCCGGATAAATGTGATTCTTTTGTGTCTAATCTAAGACAGAACAAAGTTCTAGCTACTCTGGACATCAATGAATTTATCTTGAAGTTGAGGGAGAAGGAGTTAAGGATGAAATACAAGTCCAAGAAAGGGTCATACACACAGAATCCATCACTATATAATGGTTTTCCCACACCAGTTTCATCCAGTGCACCTCTTCAAACACCATTTGTTTCCAACACGTCCGGAACTTCTCAAAGTGGTTCTTCTGGAAGTGAATCATCAGGATCATTTGGAACTCGGTATATTATCCCTGACTCTAATCCTACAAAGCTGAAGACTGAGAATCTAGGAAATGTTACTGTTGAGGTAGCAAAAAAGCATATGGATCTTCTCGCTGCGGTTGTACACTCATATGATAATTTAGTTGCTGGTAAAATAGGAAACTGTCATCTCGAGAATGAAGATTATTAGGGGGGTGGATGAGACAGAGTTGGAAAGGATGGATATCATGTGGGCTTTGGCTAGTGTTGTTAGAAAGGCTAAGAAATATGTGAAGAAAACAAGGTAGAATCTGGTTGCCACCAAAGACACAACTTTTGGTTTTGATAAAACCAAAGTTACATGCTTCAACTATGGTGAAAAGGGTCACTCCAAATGAGAGTGTGTAAAACCAAAGTCACATGCTTCAACTGGACATTTCGGTTCGTCTCTGGTGGTGAAGCTATTATGGCGTTTGTGGAAGATCTTGATGACGGGTCAGCGAGTGAATGAGATAACATAGCTGACTATGCTAATTCAGACGCTAAAGAAGCTATGGATTCTGTGGATCATTTAGTTGAAGATGAATTAATTGCTGCTAGCACATAATCTTAAATTAGCGAGGATCTCAGTTTGCTTTCATGGTTGACACCTCCAGCACATCACAGGTAAGTACCAAAGATGAACTTTTTGATAAACATGCCTGTGAAGAATGTATTAAATTTCGTGAAAGTATAGATTTAAAATTTGCTAGGTTGTTAGGTCATAATAACAGTCTAGTAAATAATTTGAAACTATGTACTGAAGCTAACAGGGTGTTAAAACAAAATGAGAACAGTTTTAAAGAAAAACTTGATCTGTTAGGAAAGCAACTTAGGGAAACCGAGGTTGTTGCCTTTAATCAAGCAAATGACATTAAGTTCTATTTATCAACAATAGAGGAAACTAAGAAAGAAAAAGCTATTTTGCAAGTTGAAATTAAATCTTAAATCAAAAACTTCACAGTCTGGCTAGTTCCTCTCACATTGTTCAGAACTTAGTCAAAAAGAGAAATGGTGGGGAGGGGCTTGGTTATAAAGTAGTGCCGCCACCAAATGCGATCCTTTTGAACATAAAATGTCGACCCATTAATAATAACCCTATCAAGGATCATGTGGTAGCTACCCCTCTAGTCAGTGATCCAGATTCCACAGCTAAAACTGTGCAATCTGTTACAGAACAGAAGGCATCTAGTTCTAGCACTAAAGATGAGGCTGTCATTGAAAATCAGGATGATGAGAATAGAAATGCTTCTCTTGGGTTGGGTTCAAAAGTTCATGTTTCAAAACCTAAAATTTCTAAACCAACTCATTCTAAAACTGTTCATCATCAAAATATTAACAAAATGAAAGGCACATGTAGTCAAAATGTGAAACCAATTAAATTTGTCAAAGAATGTGAGAAACCTAAAGCTGAGAAGATAGAGACCACCCTAGATCCTACTCTCCCCCACACAAAAGATCTCCCAGAACAGTTGAAGAAAGATCCTATTATGGTTGTGGAGAACGAGGACATATTTCTCCTAATTGTCCTTACTATCAGACACCAAGAAGAAGAATTGAACTTTTTCATAAAAATAAACCAAGGTTTTCTAAAACAAGATCAAATACCCCTCTAAAATAACAAAGGAAACACAGACAAGCTCCTGACAAAGCTATGTTAACTGTGGTAACACCTAGGGATGAAATCAAACCAAAGGCTCAAACTATAAACCAGTCATCTTTATATCACAAACAGACCTTACACAAAACTGGTTTGTGTGCAAGCAAAATCAAAAAGTGTGTTTGAGAGTGGGGACAAAATGAAGAAAAATGTGTCTTCATCTTTCGATGGATAGTGGGTGGAGTTCATAATGTGTGATGCCTCTGGGAAGCCCAAGCCAGTAAACGCTTAGGTCCCACTCCTGAACTAATCTTTTCTCTTTTGTGCAGGTTGTCCTCTACAACGCTATCACTAACACCTAGATTATTGATAGTGGGGCATCTAGGCACATAACCGGGAATCTGTCTCTCCTTTTCAATGTCAAACAAATCAAAGGGGGACATGCATCTTTTGTGGGAAATAAAGGAGGTTATATCACAGCTCAAGGTGAAGTCAGAAATGGGAAAGTGAACTTTGATAAAGTAAACTATGTTCAAGAGCTAGAGAACAATTTACTTTCAGTTTCCCAAATCTACGATAAGGGCTTTAAAGTGGTGTTTGATAATAAGAAATGCTATATTCTAAAGAAGGATTATGTTATCCCTGAGGAAAAGTTCTAATGTCAGCTTCAAGATATAACGACCTCCATGTCTTGGATATGTCAAAAGCCTCCACAACTGAGTCAACTGCATAGTGTTTCTTGTCTAAAGCCATAGAGAAGGATCCATTTCTTAGCACAGGAGAATAGGACACATCAATCCCCAAAAGAGCATATCATGCAAGAAAGGGAAACAAACTAAGAAATCTCACAAACCAAAGAAAGTTCATTCTATTGAGATACCACTAGAGCTTCTGCATATGGATTTATTTGGCCCTGTCAGTACTAAGAGCATAGCTGGGGACTGGTACTATTTCGTGGTCACAGATGATTATTCAATATTTTCATGGGTTATGTTTCTTAAAGGAAAGTCATAGACTTTTGACTCATTCAAGAATTTGGTTACTACACTTGAGTCTCTGTACAAGTCGAAAGTGAGGAAGATTCGTTCAGACAATGGCACAGAATTCAAGAATCAGTGGATGGAGGCTTTCTATCAAGAGAAAGGGATTGTTTATCAATTCTCTTCTGCCTATGCTCCACAGATGAACAGGAGTTGCTGAATGCAAAAATTGAAGTTTGATTGAAACTGCAAGGATGATGTTGGCAGATTCAAAACTGCCTGTTCAATTCTGGAATGAAGCAGTTGCTAATGCATGCTACACTCTCAATCATGTATTAGTTGTCAAACGTCATGGTAAAACCTGTTATGAGTTGCTTCAAAGGCGTAAACCGAATTTGGAGTATCTGGAACCATTTGGAGCTCCTTGCATGTTACTAAAGAAAACTTAGATAAGCAATTTTAATGAAAAAGCAGATGAAGGTATCTTTCTTGGATACAATATACCGGACAAACGAGTTTACAACAACCCTACAGGTCAAGTTGAAGTGTGGTGCAATGTTGATGTGCAAAGATTCACCACCCCCTACTGGAAAAGGTCCATCGTTTTTCTTTGATTATGCTGGATTTCTCAAGTCATTCAATCTTCCTCCTGAATATTCCAATGATGAGGTGCCTACTCAAATGATGTATGACGTTCTGAACACTCCTAATCCAGACTCGAGCACTACGACTCCAATCGATGGCATTTTTGGGTCTTCATGGGCAGATTTAGAACTCAGTGATCACTCCTCAGACGATGAGAGCTGCAAATGAGAATGCAAGCAATGAGGAAACTGTCAGCCCAGATGAAAGTACACCTGTAGGTGAAAATGAATTAGCTGATTCCTCTTGGGCTAGTCACCCAATAGACACGAAAAATGAACCAGTGATTACAAACTTGGATAATGAAGTGGTCGTTCTTAACACTCCAGTGACAAGGATTAGTGTGAATCACCCCCCGGACAACATTATTGGGGATCTTCTATCTGGGTATAGACATGAAATCAGTTGTACACAGCTGACTATGCAGCTGTGATGGAAAAGGGATACATTCATGATGGGGCATATAAGTGTTTTGTTTCTCAAGTCGAGCCTAAGTATGTTAGTGATGCCTTGAAAGATAAGGCATGGGTTCATGCAATGCAAGAAGAACTTCTGCAGTTTAAAAAGCTAGGTGTTTGGACACTAGTGGACAGACCTAAGAGTGCTAAGGTAATTGGTACGAAATGGGTTTTTCATTGCAAGAAAGATGACCAGGGGGTTATTATTAGAAACAAGGCACGGTTCACAGTTCAAGGGTTTACACAAGTCGAGGGCGTGGACTATTATGAGGTATTTGCACCAGTGGCAAGGATGAAGCCAATTAGGATCTTCCTAGCTTATGCATCCTACATGAAGATCAAAGTATATCAATTGGATGTGAAGAGTGCATTTCTACATGGTGATATCCGTGAGACAGTATACGTCAGTCAACCCAAAGGATTCAAAGATCCTTATCATTGGGACAGAGTTTATAAGTTGGACAAGGCTTTATATGGGCTACATCAAGCCCCTCGAGCCTTATATGAGAAACTCTTCACACACTTGCTGAAACATGGCTTTCGAAGGGGAGTGATTGACTGCATGTTATTCATCAAAGAAAAGGATGGTGATTTACTGATGGTTCAGATATATGTGAAAGACATAATCTTCAGTTCCAAAAACAAAGCATTATGTAAAGAATTTGAATCTGTGATGAAAGCTGAATTTGAAATGAGTGCCATGGGAGAGATGAAGTTCTTTCTAGGATTACAGGTGGATCAGACACCCACTGGAATCTTTCTACATCAGACCAAATACGTGGGGGACATTCTGAGTCGGTTTGATATGGAAAATGTAACGGTTGCTGGTACCCCTCTTGCAATAAACCACAAAACCAAACACATCGGAATTAAATATCACTTCATACGTGACTGTTTTGAAAAACATTTAATCGATGTGATTAAAATCAACATGGATTTCCAGCGCGTCGACCTCTATACAAAACCTTTTGACAAACCAAGATTTTATTATCTATTAGAGGTTAACGGCGTCAAAAAGAAAGATGATGTGATTCCGGAGGAGCCGAGTTCATAGTCCGTCCGTATGTGTCTTAGTTTTAATTTTTTTCTGTCAAAATTATTTTATTTTATTTTTTTCTTTTCTATCTTAAAAATATCAAAAACACAAAAATATTTTATGTTTTAGAATTTTAGGGGGAGAATAGTTTCAGTTTCAGTATTTTATTACACAAAAAAGTCAGTGTTTCACTTCTATCAAGATCCTGTCAAGCTTTACCCTCCTCATGGCACGCAACCATAATTTCTTAGGTCGAATGACAAGGATCCCGTTTCGTACCTTATTATTATCTTCCGTTAACGTTCTTTTCATACTTTATCACTTCGTTCGTTTCATACATTATCGTCTTGCTCGTTTCATACTAATTCTAGATCCTGTCAGGCTTTTTCCCCATCGCGGTCTGAAACAACCATTCCGAGCACAAAGCTCCTTTACTAATTGGCACGAAGCCCGTGGCCCGAAGCCACAATTCTAGGCACAAAGCCCCGTTACTGTTGTCATAAAGCCTGGGGTCTGAAACCACCATTCTGGGCACGAAGCCTCATTTCTAATTGGCACAAAGCCCGGGGTCAAATGACAAGGATCTCGTTCGCACTATGGGTTTAGTCACCTAGACTATTCCCCCTGTGTGTGAACCCTTATGGGTTAAAATCATATGTTATAACACACAGTTAAGCTATCAACTCACAAAGAGTTGTAATCATTCTTTCTTTCTTCTTGCAAGCCTTTTCTTTCTTTCATTATTTTTCACTTTTCATCTCTGTTATCTTTCTTTTCATTGTGTTATACTTTACATTCATTCACTCGTTCGTCATACGACGTAAAGTAATAACACTATACTTAACGTATGTTATACTATAATATAAATACGTTTTGAAAACTATTAAAAGATAACAGCTTATATACATAGGCATGTCACACATTAATCATATTATCATGCATACACTATTCATAAACCCTGACTTATTCATGCTTAGAATAGTCCAAAACAGTCCACCAGTCAAACTAGGGTCAAACCCAAAATTCTGTTTTTCCTCAAAATTCAGAAATAATTCTAAGTGTTATGGGCGCATGGGCACTATGCAAGCGTATGGCCACTATGCGGGCGCATGAACACTATGCGAGCGCATGAACACTTAGGCGCATGGGACACTTTGGGCGCATGGGCACTATTTGGGCGCATTGACCCAACACTTAACCATTCTGTGTAAATTATAGGCTCATGAGCACTATGCAGGTGCATGGGCCTGACTTAGGCGCATGGGCACTTAGGCATTTTGGGCACACTTAGACATTTAGGTAGTTGGGCGCATGGGTACTATTTCAGGTGCATGAACAACTACTTCTAACTAACATCACCATAATTCAAGCCCAAATTCAATTCTAACAGATTCTAAGCTTAGTTCTCAGATTCTAAGCATCAAAAACACATCAATAACATCTTCATAACCATAAATCATCCCAATTCATACCCCACCCGCATACACACGTACACATTCATATGGGTATAAATATCCATTTTATAAAATTGTTTATACATGTATTTCCAGCCTCAAAATCAGTTAAAACATGTAAAAAGGGGGTTCTAGAACTCACCTTAGCTGCTCTCAAGTTTAAACTCTTTAACTTGAGCTTTTCAGATGATTGTAACACTTAAACATGTCCAAAAACACGTACCCGAACACATACATACACATGAGAACATGTAGAAATCGGTTTTATGGCTAGAAATCCATAAAAACCAACCCAATTATACTAAATTTACTTACCTTAACTGAAGTTGGCTGCCCTCTCTCTCTAGAACCGGATATCTTCTGCTTTCTCTCTATTTTATACTTTTGAGACATTTAACCCCTCAACTTGTGTTAAATTGCATTTTCCACTTTTATTCTTCTTTTAAAACTTTTCTAAAATATCCGGGTGTTACAACAGGTACATCCAAGATGAAAACATGATGCATTGGTACCAAAAATCAATCAAAAATCCGAATGATATAGAACAAACTAAACCGAACTGAAAAATACCAAATTGGACCTTTAAATGAACTTAAAAGTGAAATTAAAATGTAATTGGTGTTTTAACAAATCTTGGCGCATCTAATGACATTAATCTTGAAATGGTTGTTGATAATTTGAAGAAAATTCAAAATTTTGGACTTGCACAGTACGTATGCGATTGGACGTACTGATAAACTTCAATCACACGGTTGAACCATATGCATGATTCAATCGCATGTATGAACCAATCGGTCGTTCAGTCATACAACTGGCTTAATCGTAAGTCATGGCACACGACCAAACTCAGACAGATGCTCAATCGTACGACTGAGTTCAGTCGTATGGTTCAATTGTACGATTGAACCAGTAAGATGAGACTTGTTTCAAATTCAAATGTTCTTCCTTGTGAACTAGTCTAACAATTTAATATTTGTTATTTGTGTTATAGTGAAATGGCAGATAGGTCAACTATGAGTACGAAGCACAATATTTGTGCTTACCTCAACACTACTTCGAGGAATGTCATCGAGTTTGTAGGAATTATCGAATTCCTAAACCGCTCCAGGATCTACAGGGCGATTTCTACAGCTTGCACACCTTACAGATCACTATACAAGCGTTCTGGGAGAATGCGATAGTAGATCGTACCATTGAGCCATATCGGATCAGGAGCTCCATTTTTGGCGAGGCTATAGATATCGGTGAAGATGATTTGAGGAGAGTACTGGATTTGGGGGATGATATGGATCATCCTACCAAACTTCATCCATGACTGTTAGGGGTTGCTTTCTGAGGATTAAGTACGCCAATGACATCAATGCCGGTGTGCTTAATCAGAGCAACATGTGCACTCCTTTCAAGTATCTACCACATGTGATTCTGAAGTGCATAGCCTCTCGACGTGGTGGATTCGACGAGCTCAGTGATCAGATACAGAACGCATTCATGGCGTTAGTGCTGAACCATCCGTTCAGCTTCTCCAAGATGTTATTCAACCATATGAGGGAAAACATAGAGGCCAAGGGAAAGGAGGGCTTCTACATGTATCCTCGGTTCCTCCAGATGATCATTAACAAGAAGCTACCCAACCCGCCAAAGAACAAAGAGGATGAGGTGTCATTGGAAGTGATGGATGACACTACTTTGGGAAGGATGAAGGTGTATAGGGGAAAGCAGACAAAGCCCCCTGTGAGAAGATTGTTTGGGCATCTGGCCAATTCTGGATATGTTGCTCCTACTAGGAAGACATGGCAACATGATGATAGTGACTCTGATGTTGAGCCCATTGTGATTACTGATGATGAAAAGGATCATGATGATGATGATGACCTGAATATGGGTCACGGAGGTAACTCATCTGCTATAGGTGGGTCGAGGGGGAGATCGGTGAGCTATACACCTGAAGAGGGGGAGATTATTCACGACTTGACAGATGAACAACTGGATGATATGTTCAAATTAAATCTAGATGAGATTATGAAAGATGCTCCTGAAGTTGATGTCATAAGCGATGAGGAGCAACAAGGAATTGATGAGATTGAGATTGACGATATAACGTCTAATTATTATCCTCAGTGCACTGAGTTTAATGGAGAGACTATCCCAAATTTGGGTGAAACTTTTGTAAGTGGAGATTTCAATAAGGTAGTTAAGAAGTTTAAGGAGAAAGAAGCTACAGAAAGTAAAGCTCAGGCTGATGATACTGATGTGGCACAAAGGAAGGCAGAATGGATTGCATGTCTATCTGAGATGAAGAATTAGAGAAAGCCACCTAAGCAGAATGCCTATACTAAGTTGTATAAAGTGAAAAGGCATCAGAAAGTATCTAGCAAGATCATCAACTGGGCATATTTAGAGGATCTGAATGAATATGATGTATAGAGGGAGAAGGGGATTGAGTATTACCGACATCCGCATGAAGACTCTCCTCATTTTTGAGTTAAACAGACTAGCATGCCTAGATCTGTTATATGCGAACCTGAGAAAAATGTTGGGATGGTTTGAGAAGGCTTTAAAGAGGGAATACCACACGAGATGTTTTAACTTCAAACCTCAACAACCGAGGAGTTTTCTTCATAAAACTGAAGTTGACTCAATCTCTGGAAGGGAAAAAGTGGTGTTGAATTGGAGTCCTCCTAGAACGATGTCTAAGATCCCATTAAAGGAAATGCCACATGACTTCACACCATATTTCAAATGGTAGTATTATGATTGGAGGACAAGCGAAGCGGTTATAGTGCTTAACCGAGATGGGAAAATTGACACGATCAGGGTATTTGACCCAATGTGGCTTACAAATTTGTCGGCAGACGATGTCTATACTCTATACAAGTGGCCACTATTCTATGACACTCTGGACATTGTACAAGCTCTCTAATTTCAGCACATTATCAGACTCTATTTTACATTTGAGATTCATGCTGGAGTCACAAAAGAGGAGAAGTACAAGAAGTTTGAAGAGCATGTGAAGAATGTTAGATGATAGAGTAAACTAGGTCCAAGGAGGAGTTTGTTGATACATGATGTCCCTAGTTTATTGTACTTAAATGTTCATGTCTTTCATTTCTTACATTTGTGTGATACAAGGGTATTATTGTAATATGATATGTGTTTGGATGTCTATTTACTGTTGATTATATTGTATTCTTATAATGTTTATTACTACATGCTTGACAAAACATTATATATAGGTTTGTTGTAGTTATTCATAGTTCTGAGTCAAAAAATGATTCAAAAATGTGTTTGGGAAATGTTACTATTGAGGTAGCAAAGAGCATATGGATCTTCTCGCTGCGGTGGTACACTTATATGATGGTTTGGTTGCTGGTAAAATAGGAAACTGTCATCTCGCGGATGAAGATTATAAGCAGGTGGATGAGAAAGAGTTGGAAAGGATGGATATCATAGGGGCTTTGGCTAGTGTTGGTAGAAGGGCTAAGAAATTTGTGAAGAAGACGACGCAGAATCTGGTTGCCACAAAAGACACAACTTTTGGTTTTGATAAAACCAAAGTTACATGCTTCAACTGCGGTGAAAAGGGTCACTTCAAACAAGAGTGCGTGAAACCAAAGAAGACTGAAAATGGTAACCCTTTCTTATCATATAATCGTCAGGAAAAAGAAAAGAAAGTGGCTTCAACCAGCCCTGATTCCAAAGCTATGGTTGCTCAGGGAGATGAAGGATAGGACTGGACATTTCGGTTCATCTCTGGTGGTGAAGCTAATGTGGCATTTGTGGGAGATCTTGATGACGGGTCAGCGAGTGAAGGAGATAACTTAGCTGACTATGCTAATTCAGACGCTGAAGAAGCTATGGATGCCGTGGATCATTTGGTTGAAGATGAATTGACTGCTGCCGGCATAGAATCTCAAATTAGCAAGGAATCTCAGGTTTCTTTCATGGCTGACACCTCCAACACATCACAGGTAAGTACCAAAGATGATCTTTTTGATAAAAATGTCTGTGAAGAATGTAATAAATTTTGTGAAAACATAGATTTAAAATTTGCTAGGTTGTTAGATCAAAATGTCAGTCTTGTAAATGATTTGAAACTATGTACTGAAGCTAACAGGGTGTTAAAACAAAATGAGAGCAGTTTTAAAGAAAAACTTGATCTTTTAGGAAAGCAACTTAGGGAAACCGAGGTTGTTGCCTTTAATCAAGCAAATGACATTAAGTTCTATTTATCAACAATAGAGTAACTAAGAAAGAAAAAGCTATTTTGCAAATTGAAATTGAATCTTAAATCTAAAACTTCACAGTCTAGCTAGTTCCTCTCACATTGTTCAGAACATAGTCAAAAAGAGAAACGGTGGGGAAGGGCTTGGTTATAAAGTAGTGCCGCCACCACATGCGATCCTTTTGAACACAAAATGTCGACCCATTAATAATAACCCTATCAAGGATCATGTGGTGACTACCCCTCTAGTCAATGATCCAGATTCCACAGTTAAAACTATGCAATCCGTTACCGAACAGAAGGCATCTAGTTCTGGCACTAAAGATGAGGCTGTCATTGAAAATCAGGATGATTAGAGTAGCAATGCTTCTCTTGGTTTGGGTTCAAAAGTTCATGTTTCAAAACCTAAAATTTCAGAATCAACTCATTCTTAAACTGTTCATCATCAAAATCTCAACAAAATGAAAGGAAAAGGTAGTCAAAATGTGAAACCAATTAAATTTGTCAAAAAATGTGAGAAACCTAAGTTGAGAAGAAAGAGACCAACCCTAGATCCTACTCTCCCCCACATGAAAGATCTCCCAGACCAGTTAAAAGGAGATCCTGTTATGGTTGTGAAGAACGAGTACATATTTCTCCTAATTGTCCTTACTATCAGACACCAAGAAGAAGAATTGAACTTTTTCATGAAAATAAACCAAGGTTTTCTAAAACAAGATCAAATACCCCTCCGAAATACTAAAGGCAACATAGACAAGCTCCTGGCAAAGCTGTGTTAACTGGGGTAACACCTAGGGATGAAAGCAAACCAAAGGTTTAAACTATAAACCAGTTATGTGTTTATCACAAACAGGCCTTACACAAAACTGGTTTGTGGCAAGCAAAATCGACAAGTGTCACTGAGAGTGAGGACATGATGAAGAAAAATGTGATTTCATCTTCTGAAGGACAGTGGGTGGAGTTCGTAATGTGTGATACCTCTGAGAAACCCAAGCCAGTAAAGGCTTGGGTCCCACTCCTGAAATAATCTTGTATGTTTTATGCAGGTTGTCCGCTACAACGCTATCACTAACACCTGAATTATTGATAGTGGGGAATCCAAGCACATGAACGGGAATTTGTCTCTCCTTTTCAATGTCAAACAATTTAAAGGGGGGCATGTATCTTTTGCAGGAAACAAAGGAGGCTATATCACAGCTCAAGGTGAAGTCGGAAATGGAAATGTGAACTTTGATAAAGTAAACTATGTCAACAATTGGAGAACAATTTACTTTCAGTTTCCCAAATCTGCGGCAACTGCACAGAGGGATTCTATTTCTTCGCACAGGAGAATGGGACACATCAATCCCCGAAAGATGAATCACTTGGTTCAAAATAATCTGGTTGAAGGCGCTACAGTAAAAAAATTTCAGCTTCCAGATTTCTATAAATCATGCAAGAAAGGGAAACAAACCAAGAAATCTCACAAAACAAAGAAAGTTCATTCTATTGAGATACCACTAGAGCTTCTACATATGGATTTATTTGGCTCTGTCAGTACTAAGAGCATAGCTGGGGACTGGTACTATTTTGTGGTCACATATGATTATTCAAAATTTTCATGGGTTATGTTCCTTAAAGCAAAGTCAGAGACTTTTGAGTCATTCAAGAATTTGGTTACAACTCTTGAGTCTCTCTACAAGTTGAAATTCAGGAGGATTCGTTCAGACAACGGCAGAGAATTCAAGAATCAGTGGATGGAGGCTTTTGGTTGAGAGAAAGGGATTGTTTGTCAATTCTCTTCTGCCTATACTCCATAGATGAACAGAGTTACTGCAAGGACGATGTTGGCAGATTCAAAACTGCATGTTCAATTCTGTAATGAAGTAGTTCCTAATGCATGCTACACTCTCAATCATGTATTAGTTATCAAACGTCATGTTAAAACTTGTTATGAGTTGCTTCAAAGGCGTAAACCAAATTTGGAGTATCTGGAACCATTTGGAGCTCATTGCATGTTGCTAAAGAAAACTCAGACTGGCAAGTTTAACGAAAAAGCGGATGAAGGTATCTTTCTTGGATACAATATACCGAACAAACGAGTTTACAACAACTCTACAGGTTAATTTGAAGTGTGGTACAACATTGATGTGAAAAGATTTACCACCCCCCCTGCTGGAAAAGGTCCATCATTTTTCTTTAATTATGATGGACTTTTCAAGTCATTCAATCTTCCTCCTGAATATTCCAATGATGAGGTAGCTGCTCAAATGATGTATGATGTTCTGAACACTCCTAATCCAGACTCGAGCACTACGGCTCCAATCGATGGCATTTCTGGGTCTTCAAGGTCAGATTTAGAGCTCAGTGATCACTCCTCAAATGATAAAGAGGTTGAAAATGAGAATGCAAGCAATGAGGAAACTGTCAGCCCCGATGAAAGTACATCTATAGGTGAAAATGAATTGGCTGATTCCTCTGAGGCTAGTCACCCAATAGCCATAGAAAATGAACCAGTGATTACAAACTTGGATAATGAAGTGGTCGTTCCTACAACTCCAGGGACAAGGATTAGCGTGAATCACCCCCTGGACAACATCATCAGGGATCTTCTATATGGGGTACAGACAAGAAATCAGTTGTACATAGCTGACTATGTAGCTATGATGGAACAGGGATACATTCATGATGGGGCATATAAGTGTTTTGTTTCTCATATGGAGCCCAAGTATGTCAGTGATGCCTTGAAAGATGAGGCATGGGTTCATGCAATGCAAGAAGAACTTTTGCAGTTTAAGAAGCTAGGTGTTTGGACACTAGTGGACAGACCTAAGAGTGCTAAGGTAACAAGGCATGGTTAGTAGTTCAATGGTTCAGACAAGTTGAGGGCGTGGACTATAATGAGGTATTTGTACCAGTGGCAAGGACGGAGGCAATTAGGATCTTCCTAGCTTATGCAACCTACATGAAGATCAAAGTATATCAATTGGATGTGAAGAGTGCATTTCTACATGGTGATATCCGTGAGACAGTATACGTCAATCAACCTGAAGGATTCGAAGATCCTTATCATCGGGACAGAGTTTATAAGTTGGACAAGGCTTTGTAATGGCTACATCAAGCCCCTCAAGCCTGGTATGAGAAACTCTCCACACACCTACTAAAACATGGCTTTCGAAGGGGAGTGATTGACTACACGTTATTCATTAAAGAAAAGGATGGTGATGTACTGATGGTTCAGATATATGTGGATGACATAATCTTCGGTTCCAAAAACGAAGCATTATGTAAAGAATTTGAATCTTTGATGAAAGCTGAATTTGAAATGAGTGCCATAGGAGAGATGAAGTTCTTTCTGGGATTACAGGCGAATCAGACACCCATTGGAATCTTTCTACATCAGACCTAATACGTGGGGGACATTTTGAGTCGGTTTGATATGGAAAATGTAATGATTGTTGGTATCCCTCTTGCCACGAACTATGATGTGGCGCCTGATGAAAATGGGAATTTGGTAGATGCCACCATGTATCGTGGTATGATTGGATCTCTAATGTATCTCACAGCTTCTCGTCCTGATATCATGTATGCCACGTGTCTCTGTTCCAGATATCAGTCAAAACCGAAGGTAAATCATCTAATCGGGGTGAAGAGGATTTTTTATTATCTGAAGGGTACTCCAACACTCGGGTTGTGGTATCCTCATAATGATGACTTTGAACATATAGCGTATAGTGACTCAGACTATGGTGGATGCAAGATGAACTACAAGTCAACATTTGTGGGGTGTCAATTTTTTGGAAGGCGGTTAGTCACCTGGTAATGTAAGAAGCAGACGTCTGTTGCTCTATCAACATGTGAAGCGGAATATGCTGCTGCTGCAAGTTATTGTTCTCAAATCATCTGGATTCAATAGCAAATGCGGGACTACGGTTTGCAATTTACTAACACTCCTATTTTTGTTGATAATTCTGTTGTCATAGCTCTAACTAAAAATCCAGTACAACACCCCAAAACCAAACACATCGGAATTAAATATCACTTCATATGTGACTGTTTTGAAAAACATTTAATAGATGTGATTAAAATCAACACAGATTTTTAGCGCCGACCTCTATACAAAATCTTTTGACAAACCGAGATTTTATTATCTATTAGAGGTTAACGACGTCAAAAAGAAAGACGATATGATTCCGGAGGAGTCGAGTTCATAGTCTGTCCCTATGTGTCTTAGTTTTAATTTTTTCTATCAAATTTATTTTATTTTATTTTATTTTCTTTCTATCTTAAAAATATCAAAAACTCAAAAAGATTTTATGTTTTAGAATTTTAGGGGGAGAATAGTTTCAGTTTCACTATTTTATTACTTAAAAAAGGGCGGGCAGGTAAGCTGAAAAACAAAGACATCAAATCTGAGAAATTGATTCAGTACAGTGGAAAATGATAGTACACAAGCATCGAATCGTTTAGGACACCAAAAAGATTTTCATTTTTAAAATATTATATTGAAAGTCATAGAAAATTATAAGTCTGAGAAGTCAAAGCCTAGTAAGTTGAAAAATGATAGTAAGCTAGTCTGTTACTGTGGTTACATGGAGAAAGTAGATCTAGGGGTTGCAAGTCCATTATATGATGTGTGGGTAGATTCAACACAATAGACTAGTAGAAATCATTGGTGAATTATGTAAATTAAATCAATCAACATGTTGTGGGTTCCCATCTTATCCCTAGTATGCACAATCAATAAATTTCCAATAAGGGGTGAGGAGCAAAAAGAAAGCCACAAATGTGTGCTAATGACCAAAAACATGAGCAACGCATATGACAAATGTCATAAAGCTAATCAAGTGAAACGCAATCATGTAAATGACAAATTTCATTGTTGCGTTAAATGTATTATAATATTGCTCTAACAAGAAGATAGGAAGTGTGCCTCTCTGCTGTACGATAGCACTGACCTGAGGATAAGCATAACCTATATATTCTAAGAATTCATTGTTGTTTGTGCCTCTGTTGTACGATGGTACTGACCTGAGGCTTGGCATCTCCTTGAAAGCTATTAGAATAGTCTCTTCTTGACAAAAACCCAAAGACCGCTCAAATATCTCCTGAAGAAGGTTGATTACCATAAAAGCATGGGATCCACAAATACTTGTTGAACTAATACACCTAAATTATCACCAATATGTGTCAAAAATCTATGTATGGATTTAAGTAGACAAATATACTGACAATCAACGTGGCTGCATCTCTCGATGTTTAAAATCAATGTGTGTTATACAATAGTTCTAGCATGATTTCCTGTTAGTGCCTTTGACTCTTAGATGAATGAGATTCTGTAAATCGTATATATAATATTCTCTATTATTGATATAAATACAAAAGGTCCTTAATGATTGCATTTTCTGCCTATCTAATTCCATTTGAATCTTTCTAGAAATGATGTTAATGTTTGAAGTTATTCTGCGCAGGGGGAGAAATCTTTAATGTAATGTTAAAATGCTTTCAACCCTCCTCAAATGAAAAATACAAAAATATGTCTTATTTCAGTTTTAATTCAAGTTTTCCTGCATTACTTACGTTAGTGTTGGACTATGTAACAAGACTAAACTCTGTGAATGTCACATAATGAACCGAACGTTAAATGCTTGTTTCTGAAAGATAAAAGGATCACGTCAGAGGTGATCAATGGTTTTCATTTAAAATGATCACGTCTGAGGTGATCAAATGTTTTTCATTTAAAAGGATCACGTCTGAGATGATCAAACGGTTTTCACTTAAAAGGATCAGATCTGAGGTGATCAAATGGTTCTTATTTAAAAGGATCATGTCTCAGATGATCAATGGTCATAATGTCATTTATCAAAGATAAGTATGTGCAATAGTGAGCCAAACGAAGTCAAATTCACAAGTATGTCCCAATTGCAAGACAGGACCATAAGTATGGCCCAATCACATGAGTGGACCATAAGTATGGGCAAATCACATGATTGGACCATAAGTATGGCCAAATCACACGACTGGACCATAAGTATGGCCAAATCGTATGACTGGACCATAAGTATGGGCCAATCACATGACTGGACCATAAGTATGGGCCAATCACATGACTGGACCACAAGTCTGGCTCAATCGCATGACTGGACCATGAGGATGGCCGAGTCGCACGATTTTAAAAGGAGGTTCAGTCGGTCATAACCCTACACTTGGACTCAAATTCCCTCAAATAACCGGCTATCTATAGGACCCCTTTTTAAAACTTTTCTTGTGATTTTAATTGATCATTCGGTTGCTAACTATTCCACGTTGGTTTACAGGTACATCTAAGATGAAAACATGATGTAAAGTACCCAAAATAGATCTAAAATCAGATTGAACAATAACCAAACTAAACCGAACTGAAAAACACCAAATAGGACCTTTAAATGAAATTAAAAGTGAATCTAAGATATATATGGTATTATAACAAGTAATGGCACATCTAGTGACTGTAATCTTGACCTGGATATTGCTTATTCAAAGTAAATTCAAATTTTTAGTCCCGCACAGTGCGTATACGGCTACATATTGATGAACTTCAATCGCACAAGTGAACCATACACATGTTTCAATCGCACGATTGAATCAATCGGTGTTGCAATCGCACGACTAGTCTAGTCGTGTGACAAGGAACACAACTAAGCTCAGTCGGATGCTTAATCGCACAATTGAGTTCAGTCGTATAGTTTAATCATACGATTGAACCAGTAAGATAAAACTTGTTTCAAATTCATATGTTTCTTTATTGTGAATTGGTCTAACTTGTTATTCAAATGGTTGTTATGTGTGTTACAGTGAAATGGCAGAAAGGTTGACAATGAGTACTAAGCACAACATTTGTGCTTACCTGAACACCACATCGAGGAATATTGTAGAGTTTGTAGGAGTTATATAGTTCCTAATCTGATCCAGGATATACCGAGCTATCTCTACTGGTCTAATGCATTGGCACACAGAAATCAAAATCGAGTGAATTTTGGATGAGTTGTCACATCATCCCCATGTTGAAAGAAATTTCATCCCAAAATTTAAATCAATACCTTCGGCTGTAGGCATCGTCTTGTCGAATAGTTGAGGATACTTAAGCTTCATTTGATCTTCACGTTCCCACGTGAATTCTGGTCCACGTCATGAGTTCCAACGAACTTTGTTTATGGGTATCTTGCTTTGCTTAATTGTTTTCACCTCACGGTCCATCACCTCCATCGGTTCCTTAATGAAGCATAGCTGCTCATCCACTTGAACTTCTTCTAGCGGTACGACCATCGTTTCGTCGGTTAAACACTTCTTTAGATTTGAAACATGGAATACATCATGGATTCCACTTAGCGACTCAGGCAGGGCTAGTCGATAGGCCACTGGACCTATTCTTTCCAATATCTCAAATGGTCCAACGTATCTCGGATTTAGTTTTCCGTGCTTGCCAAACCGAACTACGCCTTTCTGTGGTAAGACTTTTAATAAAACTTTGTCACCAATTTGGAACTCTAAGGGTTTCCATCACTTGTCTGCATTACTCTTCTGTCTGTCGCGTGCTGCAGCCATGCGGTTCCTTATCTTCACAATCTTCTTTGTTGTCTCATGTATTAACTCGGGACCCGTTAGCTGACTATCACCAATTTCAGCCCAGCAAACTGGTGATCTACATTTTCTTCCATACAAAGCTTCGAAAGGTGCTGCCTTTATACTAGTGTGATAAATGTTGTTATAAGAAAATTCCACCAATGGTAAGTGAACTTCCTAGTTATTCCTGAAGTCAATCACACAGGCACGTAGCATGTCCTCCAACGTCTGTATATTACGCTCGCTTTGACCATCATTCTGTGGGTAATAAGCAGTACTCATATCCAATCACGTACCTAAGGATTTCTGCAATGATTGCCAGAAGTGCGATGTGAAATGAGCGTCGCGGTCAGAAATAATTGAGATCGGTACACCATGTCTCGAAACGATCTCCTTCAGATAGAGTCGGGTTAATCTCTCCATCTTGTCTGTTTCCTTAATCGCTAGGAAGTGAGCAGACTTTGTTAATCCATCCATGATAACCCATATTGTGTCACAACCAGCAGAAGTGTGAGGTAACTTAGTGATAAAATACATAGATATTTGATCCCACTACCACATAGGGATCTCGGGTTGTTGTTGTAAACCAGACAGTTTCTGGTACTCCACTTTCACCTTCGAGCAGGTCAGACACTTGCTCACATAAGTTGCTACATCCGCCTTCATGTTAGGCCACCAGTAGTGTGCCTTCAAGTCATGGTACATCTTGGCAGATCCAGGATGTGTAGAGTACTTAGACTTGTATGCCTCACTCATCACCAAGTCTCTTAGATTTCCATGTCGAGGTATCCAAAGTCTATCCATGGAATAACGAATTCCATCCTCTTTCACCTCTAATTGTTTATCCATTCCACGTAACGACTCGGACTCAATGTTTTTTACTTTCAAATCCTCTGTCTATGCTTCTTTAATTTGCTCAGGCAGTTAAGTGCTGATTGTAAACTGTAAAGCTCGCACTCGTCTAGGCTTAGAGGTTTCTTTCTGGCTTAAGGCATCAACAACCACGTTCGCCTTCCCCGGATGATACTTGATAGTGCAATGATAATAATTCAGTAGCTCCACCCAACGCCGTTGCCTCATATTCAATTCCTTTTGCACAAAGATATGTTGAAGACTCTTGTGATTGGTGTAAATAGTGCACTTGGTACCGTACAAGTAATGTCTCCAAATCTTTAAGGAAAAAACCACCGCACCAAATTCCAAGTCATGGGTGGTATAGTTCTTCTCAAGAACCTTCAGTTGTCTTGAGGCGTAAGCTATCACTTTATCTCGCTGCATCAAGACACATCCCAATCCTTGAATTGAAGCGTCACAGTAGACTACGAAATCATCATTACCTTCCGGTAATACCAATATCGGCGCGCTACACAAATTTTGCTTCAGCAACTGGAAAGCAGATTCCTGACTCTCACTCCATTTGTATGCCGTTCCCTTGTGAGTCAAACCTGTGCAGGTTGTGCAATCTTAGAGAATCATTCGATAAACCGTCGATAATATCCTGCTAACCCAAGGAATTGTCGTATCTCGCCCGGCATTTTGGGTACAGCCCAATTACTTATTGCCTCAATCTTGGCAGGATCCACATGTATCCCCTTCTCATTAATAATGTGAGCCAAGAATTGCACCTCAGGTATCCAGAAATCACACTTAGAAAATTTCGCGTACAGTTGTCTTTTCTAAGCATTTCCAAGATTAAATGTAAGTGCTCCTCATGCTCCTCCTTAGTCTTTGAATAGATAAATGTATCATCGATAAATACAATGACAAATTGATCAAGATAGGGTTTGCACACACAATTCATGAGATCCATGAATACTGCTGGTGCATTCGTCAACCCAAATGGCATGACCAAGAATTCGTAATGGCCATATCTTAAGTTGATCAAACAAATCGTCTATTCGAGGTAACGGATATATGTTCTTGATTGTTCCTTTGTTCAGTTCCCTATAATCAATACACATCCGAAATGTTCCATCTTTCTTCTTGACAAACAAAACAGAGGCTCCCCAAGGTGATGTGCTAGGTTGGATAAAGCCCTTATCTAAAAGCTCCTGAAGTTGTGATGACAACTCCTGTAATTCATTCAGTGCTAATCGATAAGGTGCCCTAGCAATCGGGGCTGCACCAAGAGTCAGATCGATCTAGAATTCCACTTTATGGTGAGGTGGCAATCCAGGAAGATCCACTAGAAACACCTCTGGAAAATCACATACTACGGGAATATCCTCCATCTTCCTTTCTTCCGGTTGCTTATCAATGACGAGTGCCAATATGGCTAAACGACCTTTCCTCAATAACTTTTGTGCCTTCATAAACGAGATGATACCTATCACTACACCACTCCTATCACTACACCACTCCTATCACCTCTGACCGTAAGGACTTCTTTACCAACGGGGATCCGTATGATCTTCTCATGACATATGACTTCCGCTTGCTTGTCGGAGAGCCAATCCATGCCTATCACTACGTCAAAACTTCCAAGCGTAATGGGCATAAGGTCTATGGTGAATGTGTGACCAGCAAGTTCTATCTTGCAATCTCTAAGAATATAAGTTATGTGAATCTGTTTACCGTCAACTAATTCTACAGTGTATTTAGATTCTAAGGCTGAAGGCACGTCACTTAAAAGACTACAGAACTTTAAGGACACGAGACTTCTATCGGCTCTAGTATCCAATAGTACAGTAGTAAAACGTCCATTAACCGAAAATTTGTAAGGCCCCGTTCCCGGACACCTCACAGTTGGTCGTTCATTGCACATAAAACATACATTTAATATATATTCATAAACATCTCAAATGAACATT
>BJCO01363503.1:0-16785 GCA_018326465.1 Flaveria floridana
TGGGTTTGTAAGAACACAAAAACATAGTTTAACCTCTTAAACTTACTGAAAACGCAGCGGAATAATTACTTTATAAACTTGATTATAAAGCTGAAAAACATGTTCTTAAGTGTCCATATTTATCTATGAAGCAAACCCATATATCAAAGGATCATTTTTATATGAATAAGCTTGCTATGTATGCATAAATCAACATAATATGACAGCCACAAAGGGCTGCCATAATCTACCTTACTGCAGCTCAAAACCGTGGATGAAAAGGAATGAGATGAAGATGATGATGATGTCGAATATGAAGCCAAGACTCCAAGAAGAGAAGCCCTCAAGCTTGTATACCCCAAGCCTCCTTGCAAACACCTCTTGTTAGGAAGATTCAACACCAAAACACAACACAAAATTGCTCTCCAAAACCCACTAATGCTGCGGCCTTGACCGTAGCTTTTGAGAGAGAGAGAGAGGATTTGTTTTGTGTTTTTGCATGTGATAATGAGATGTCTTGGTTGTGTGTTCAACTAGTTAATCTTAGAGAGTTTCAAGAAGGCAATGGTCCAATAATATTAGAGAGAGGGGGCAGCCGATTTTTGAAGTTTTGAGGGTTTCCCCCCTCAAAATTTTTATCATCTTCAATATTAACTAGTTAAACAAATATGTTGCACAATTAACACTTAATTGTATAACTCATACACCTAATTTATTATTTGATATTATTTAACTAACTTAAATAACATTTCAAATAATAATATTTGAACAAAGTATCTTAATAAGTTGTTTTATGCATCTAATTTAGAAAAGCCATTTTGCTATATTGGTGTTTATATTTAATTGCATGATCATATCATCAATTAAATATCAATTTGTGTTTGCTAAGCTTGTTATTGGGTATAGCCCGACTTGGATAATAACGTACTAACTGCATCAATATTCTATGTGTCTTTGGCATAAAGAATCCTACAAAAATGTCTCTCCAAACCAAACACTAATGGAAAATCATGATGAAGCCAAGGTATTGGGACATCTTTGTACTCCAAAATACGCTGTTAAATTAAACATGTATAGGTTCTATAACTTGGAAGTAAGATCTGATCTTGAGTCTTTGAATAATTTAAAAGCTAATTTTAAAAGAGAAAAGAAGGACTATAAACTTAAAATAGAAGATCTAGAGAAAACCATTTCTATCCTTAAACATGAGCACTCAAATTACAGGACTTAGATCAGCAAAGATTTGTTACCAAGTTAACTGAATGCCAAGCTGAGCTTGTGATCAGCAAAGCCAAGATAGGAAAATGTGTTCTTGAAGATGAAACATTCAAGAACATCATATCATCATCCATACATGCAAAGATTTCATATCAAGATAGGCAGGTATTATGATCAAGTGAAATAGCTCTTCCACACACATTACTATTGGTTAGATCTCCAAGGTGTGAAACTTCTGAACATGAGATAAATTCCATTGATCCTTTTCAAGAAGAGGATAAAGATGAATAGGATACAGTAAAGGATGAACCAAAAGTGAGGAAAAAGGTTCATCCTAAGAAGGATGGGTCATTATACTCCTGGAGAAAAGAAGAAACAAGGGATGGCTAAGTATACTAGAAGAACATGATCATGGTTGCTAAAATAAAATCAAAGAAAGTCAAAGAGATCAAGCCCACCTTCAACCCCAAGTAAAAACAAGTCTTTATCTCTGCTGGGTTTGAGGTGATGAAGACAGAAGACTTAACTAAGGACACTAGTACTAGGAGTCCTAGTTCAAGTTCAAACCATCCTGGTCAAGAGAAGAAGGTTGAACCAGTGTGCACCATTGCTACATAGCTTGAACCATCCAACTCTAAAGGCAAGCTTCACCCTCACAAGCATGCTTCATTATCCAAGAAGATGAAGACAGAGCTGGAAAAAGATCAAACTCAACCTTCTACTTAGAGAAAAACTCATAGAAGTAAGGAAAAAAATGCATCATGTGTGATGGTACAACTCATTTAAGTATTTCATTTACAATCCTAAGAGTACTATCCTAAGGATATGGAAGCTCCAAGGTGAATAAAAAGAAGATAGGTGGAAAACTATCTTTGGAAGCATGTTTGGTCTAGGAAGAAAGGAATGCTTCAAAAGCACTGAAGTCTGCTGCAGTAGGTGCAAAAGCTTCCACAGGTTTAGTCTCCAAAACATCCGAAGTCATAAAAACTTTTAAAGTTTTGAAAGTCAATTCTAATATTCCAAAGATGTTATGGAAGATGAAGGAAGGCTATGTTACTGAAGTTTCTTTATCAAAAACATCCAAGGATCCTCAAAGCTTGCATATAGGATCAATAACTATTGACAATATTCAAGTCATCTTGATGAGTGTAAGATTAACAAGGCTTGGGGTTTCAGATGTTACTAACATCACTTTTTCATGTGTAGGAATAGCTGAAGACCAAGAGAAATGTATTGATCATTGATAGTGATTGTTCCAGGAACATGACTTGTAATGGATCATTGCTTCAAGACTTTAAGAAAATTAATGGAAGGCTAGTTGCTTTTAGAGGTAAATCAGATGGTTACATTAAATGAAGGGGCAAGGTCACAAATGGTAAGCTCTGTTGGACCCTGAAAGGATCATACATGAAAATTCAAGTGATGCGTGATGGTTGTTCTGTTGGCATTCTCCCACAAGTCCAAGAAGGCATGCTGGAGAAAGACCAAGTGTTAGGTATCCGCATTTGTCTATGCGGATGACCAAGGAACAATGTTGATAAGTGTTTGTTCTTCCGCATAAAGAAATGCGGATAGCCAATGAACAAATGTTGCAAGTACTTGTTCATCCACATTGGTTAATACGGATGTATTAGAACAAATGTTGTCAAGTGATGAAGCCAAGGCATCCGCATTAGTTAATGCGGATGTTTAATAACCAATGCGGATGAAGAAACTTTTCTACTTAGACTAGTATTCTGTATAGTTGTCAGGGCAGCTTAGTCTTTTTGTACAAGCTTTATGTCAGCCTATAAATAGAATAGAATATCCATCATATGTAAGTTTTTCTTAAGTATGTCTCATGCATTGTCATTGAAAAAACCTTGTACACAAGTTTTGATGTTTTGAAGTTATCTGTTCACTGTTCAAGAAACCCAAAAACATTCTGAAACTTGTTCATTATACAATCAATACACAAGCATTTTGGAGTATTTTTACTGCATTAAATGTACTATGATTTGGTATTTCTGCTACTTAATCACTGACTCAATCTACATATTCGATCCGTATTGACTCATACTCAGCAGAGAATATCATTCTCGTACCACATCCAGTCAATTGGTATCAGAGCTTTGACTCTCGGATTTAACCTCAGATCTGCTCAGATCTAGGCTGAAAATCAATTGATCTGTTGAGTTGTTAATGAGTATAGAGCTGTAAAAATCTCGAAAAACTTCATCTTCTTTCAATTTTCTGTTACAAGAACATACTGAAAAACATCGGTTTTGTTCAGATCTATGATAGAACTCAAACAAATATACACAAAATCAACAAAGGAAAAACCAAAATTAAACTGCTAAAATAAGTCAAAAACCCTTCTGCTGTTACTGTTCATTGAAGACATACAATATTCTGAAACTGTGGATTGCTTGAACTATTGGACTTAAAATCAACTTAAATCATACTCAAACACTTTAAAATAAGTATATTAAACATGGATTCTATTAACTTTGCTGAACTTGGTCATGCTTCTAAACCTCAATGCTTAAAGACAAATCTGAGTTTGAGCAATGGAAAATAAGGTTTAGAAACTGTATTACAGGTGTAGATCCGGACTGTTGGATATCAATATGCAAAGGGCCATACATCCCAGTCTCTTTGAATGTTGATCAAGCTGCACAGTACAAAACAGTCAGAATCCCCATTGAGGATCCAAATCTTAATCTTGATGATGAATACTAGAAGAAGATTAAGATTGATCTTAAAGCCTACTCCATTCTAACTCAGGCTTTAAAAATGGATGTCCTCAAAAGATTAGTACAACAATACAAGAGGTGTATGGGATGCACTTCAGATTATGTGCGAATAGAGTAGTGAGGAACTGAGATTAATAAAGACAAACTGATTAATCAATATGAAACCTTCCATCACAACAAAGGAGAATCTTTACCAAAACAACTTCATAGATTTGTCCAATTGGTAAATGATCTGGAGATAATGGGGGTCACCTACAAAGCAAAAGAGATGAACAACAAGATGCTGCACAGTCTGCCTGAAAGTTAGAAGCAAAATGTGACCATGCTCAAAAACACACTTGATCTGGAGAGCACAAGCTTAGACATCATGATAGCAAAAATTGAAGCTCTTAAATTAGATTAAAGGAGTAGAAACTTAAGTGGACCTCAAGTCATATGGGCTTACAGATTTCCATCAGAAACTCATTCTCTGGAAAATGCTTTTATTACTAAAGAGGATGATTTTCTGTCATCCAGAGATCAATCTAGATCCAATGGTTTTTTTGCCTCATCTTAACCACAGAAGCAATCTACCTCTAATCTATCCACTTGCACACCCACTAACTTGCCTGTTGATCAGAAGTCTGAAGAAGAAAAGCCCACTTACAATGCCTTTGTTGCAAGTTTTGAAGCTTACTTGGGAGGAAGACTCACATCAGTTCATCTAATCCAAGAAGATCAGGAGGAAATGGATCCAGATGATGTTGAATAAATAGATCTACAATGGCAAATGGCCATGATTGCTATGAGGGCAAAGAAATTCTTCAGAAAAGGTAAAAAGCTAAGCCTGAATGAGAACACAAAGCTTGATTATGACAAATCCAAGGTGAAGTGTTTCAACTGTGGGATGAATGGACACTTCTCAGGGGAATGTAATGCACCCAGAAGAAACAACAAACAACTACCAAAGAAGCTCACACAGTCAACCACAATCTCAATCAACTTCATCTTCAACTCCTCAATCAAGTCATCAAAATCAGTTTCAGCATCAGTCTCATCATCAACCACATCATCAAAGTCACCACCAACTGACACAGCAAGCCCATGGAAACAACCAATCAACCTTAAATGCACTTGTCATAAGACAAGATGGAGTATGTGACTGGAGCTTGTATGCAAAGGAAGTAAAACCAAAATTTCAAAATCATGCACTCGTGGCTCACATCAATGATAGTCCTACTCCCATGCCATCTGAGGTAAAAGCTAATCTCTGTAGTGAAAAATGTGTCACTGAATTACAAGGGTACAGAGAACATAATCACAAATTGGTAGCTAAAATAAAAGAAGAAAAAGTAAATTCTGAAATGCTAAGACACGAAATGAAAAGCTTTGAAATCAAAATCAAGTCTGAGCAATCAAAACCAATGCATGGTGAGAAGTCTACTCTAGTAGCCGAGAATGAGAGGTTAACTGAACTGTTAATCAAAACCCAAGCTGAGCAATCAGCCACTAAAGTGAAACCTGAAAAGTTTCAATTCTTTTCTGCTAAGCTACAAGAGTTGCTTGACTCACAAAAGGAGCCTAAAGACATGACTGGAATTGGATATAATTCTTGTCCACTACTATACAATAATAACTACACTGTCATGCCTGAGCCTCTAACTATCCAAATGTGTACAACTGAACCTAAATCTACTGAAAATAAATCACTAGTTTCTCAGACTACAACTCCTCAAAACAGTCCAAATGTGTACATTGAAACAAATAAGGATAAAATCGGATTAGGTCACCCCATTAAGATTAAAGAATGCTCAGACAAACATATCAATGTAAAGAAGCAAAAGAGTTCAGTCAAGGCCATCATTCCTTTTGTGAAGTTCATCCCAGAAAGACTCAAATTATACAGAGATGTTAAATTGCCATTGAACCAAACTGCTGAAATCAAAGCTAATCATGAGGTTAAATCTCCAAACAATACAAGCAAATCAGACAAGGTTTCAACAAAAACTAAAGGCAAAGCCTTAGCATCACCATCATTCAAATCAAAATCCCTAAAGAATCAATCACCAAAAATAGAGATTGATCTGAGCTCGCCTCCTAAATAAAAACAAGGAATAGGTTTTGATATTTTCAACAAAAATGATGTTGAACAATTTGATTTGGAGGTGAGAAAGGCTCAACAGAAGCAAAGATATCCTTCAAACAAGAGACACAATAGAGTTGTGAAACAATCTACTGATAACAAAAAGGATAAACATGCTTCTTTAATCAAAACAAAACAAGAATCAAATTCAAAATAAATTAATCATCAAGAAGCTTCATCATCAAAAACAAAGATCAGACAAATGTATTGCGAAAACTGTGATATGTCAAATCACAACACATGTGAGTGTTATTACAACCAATACTGCTCAATCTGTAACATGAACAATCACTTAAACAAGAATTGTTATTTCAACAAGCACAGTATGTGATATGACAAATCACAGTACATCTGATTGTTACTTTAATCAGAAAGGCTTGAGAATTCCTAAAAAGAAGCCCATTTCATCAATTTCAACTGTCAATGTCAAGTCTTGAAGTCCAGTACAGAATAGACAATCAAGAATCTCATATTCTGATGATGACTTCTATGACAATTGGAAATTAAAGTGTATCAAAGAAAAGAAAAATAAAATTATAAAACAATCACTTAATGTTCTTCCAAGATCTCAAACAAAAGTGATTTCAGAAAATCAAAAACGTGCTCAATTTCTATTTAGAAATAGAGGCCAAAGGTTTGATGACACCTCTGACACGTCAGTTGCAATTGAGAGAAATAGAACTAGAAGAATCCCACACAAATCAATAAAAGCATCATCCTCTAAAGTTCAACCTAGAGGAAAATACCAAGAAGTTACAGTCATAGATAGAAACGGGAAACCCAAGACCATCATGGCTTGGGTTCCATATTCTAATTAGTTTCTATTGCTTGCAGTGTCATCCATACAGGTCCAATAGCTTATGGTACATGGACAGTGGATGCTCCCGACACATGAATGGAGATTGTTCCCTCCTTCATGACTTCAAGCACATTCAAGGAACAACTGTAGCATTTGGTGGAGATTTATAAGATTGCAAGATTACGGGTGAAGGATCTGTGACAAACGGATTGCTAAGCTTTGATAGAGTGAACTACTGTGAGCAGTTGAATTTCAATCTACTTAGCGTGTCTCAGATCTGCGACAAGAAATATTCTACTCACTTTACTGACACTCATTGCTACATTTTGAAACCAGGATTTCAAATTCTTGAAGAATAGGTTGTCTTGAAGACCCCGAGGAAGAATAATACCTATGTCCTAAACCTCAATTCTACACATCTCAAAGAAGAAACCTGTCGTGTGTCTAAAGCATCATTTGATAAGTCGCAACTTTGGCATAGACGCTTAGGACTTACAAATATCAAAAACATGAGAAAACTGGTCAAAGGAAACCATGTAATTGGTCTTCCTCTGAAAGAATTTCACATCATTAACCACTATTCAGCATGTCTCAAAGTAAAACAACATAAGTCATCTCATAAACCAAAGCTTGTGAACATAAACAATACACCATTGAATTTACTTCACATGGATCTTTCTGGACCAACTCATGTTATGAGCATTAGAATGAAACAGTATTGTTTGGTGATTATTGATGATTACTCACGCTTTACATGTGTTTTCTTCTTACTTCATAAAAATGAAGCATCACAGATAATAAAAGACTTTATCACTAAGATTGAAAACCAACTTGATCATAAAGTAATATCAATCAGAAGTGATAATGGAGAAGAATTCAAAAATAAAGATCCGAGTTCATTTTGTACAACCAAAGGCATCGTGCATCAATTCAGTGCATCTAGGACTCCTTAACAAAATGGGGCAGCTGAAAGGAGAAATAGAACATCGATTGAAGCAGCACAAATGATGCTAGCAGATGCTAAACTGCCTATTACCTTTTGGCCTGAAGCAGTCAATACAGCCTGCTTTGTACAAAATCAAACTCTGATAGTCAAAGAGAGCAATAAGACACCTTATGAACTAATTTTTCTAAGAAAACCATTCATTGAATTTTTTAAGTCATTTGGTAGTCCTGTATCAATATTAAACACCCGAGATCATTTAGGAAAGTTTTCTCCAAAGTCTGATGAGTGATTCTTTGTAGGTTATTCCTCAGCCTTAAAGGCTTTTAGAGTGTTTAATCCTATATTGAACATGATTGATGAATCAACCAATGTTCAATTCAAAGAACACTCCTTTCCCAAATCAATTAATGGTCCCGACTGGTTGTTTGATATTGACTCATTTACTAGATCTTTTTGATCAGTTCCACTTGTCATATGCAGGTAACCTACAATCAGCTGAATCTTCCAGAACAGTAGAAAGAAGAGATGATTTTCCCATGATCCCTCCTAATTCTACTGATCAATCAGAAGAAGATGTTCCTTTACAAGCTGATCCTGTCACACAAGCTCTATAACATCAGAGTGTTTTGAACTGAGGCTGGTCTTAGTTCCATGCCTACTCCTTCAGATGAACCATCAAATGAAGTGAGGAATCCAGCACCACCTACTATTCCAGTTAAAACTGAGAGGAATGAAAATGATGAAAGTGTTCAAAGTGCAGCAGATGCCCAAGCAGAAACCAATGAAGCCTTTGACTATTTTCATCACTGTCACACATCACAACCTAAACGTGCCTTTTACCATGATGATTTGAATGTCTTCAACCTTGATGTATCCATTACTGGTGACTCAATTCCAACCACCAGGATACATAAGGATCAGCCAGTGTCAAGCAAAACTAGATGAGCGGGTGACTAGGAGCAAATGAAGTATTGCAAACATTTGTTTGTATTCTTGCTTTCTATGTCAGACAGTACCCAAGAAAATAAAAGAGGCCCTTCCAGACAATAGCTGGATCAAGGCAATGCAGGAAGAGTTGCTCCAGTTCAAGAAACAAGAAGTATGGTAACTGGTAGATCTTCCCGAAGGTCAATACCCTATTGGTACAAGGTGGCTATACAGAAACAAGACTAATGATAGGGGCATCGTCATCAGAAACAAAGCAAGACTAATGGCACAGGGATACATACAAGAAGAAGGCATAGACTATGATGAAGAGTTTGCTCCTATAGCCAGATTAAAAGCAATCATAATTTTCCTTGCGTACTCAGCATCTATGAAATTCACAGTATATCAAATGGATGTGAAGTGTGCCTTTCTCTATGGCAAGATTGCTGAAGCAGTCTATGTGAGCCAACCTCCTAGCTTTGAAGACCCTGATTTCCCTCACAAGGTATACAAGCTTGACAAAGCACTGTATGGTCTTCATCAAGCACCACGAAAGTGGTATGAGACTCTATCATCTTTTCTGCTCACAAATGGATATGAAAGAGGAAAGATTGATCAGACTCTCTTCAGAAAGAGAAAAGGAAAAAACATGTTGCTAGTCCAGATTTATGTGGATGATATCATCTTTGGCTTAACAAACAAGCAACTCTATAAACATTTTTAAGATCTCATGTGTTCCAAGTTCCAAATGAGTGCTATGGGAGAACTCACTTTCTTTTTAGGAGTGCAAGTACAACTAACAACAGATGGAATCTTCATCAACCAATCAAAATATGTGGAAACCATGCTAAAGAAGTTTCATTTTGCGGATTGTCAGTCTATCATAACTCCTATTGATACCAAGATGAAGATTGGTCCAGATCCTGAAGGAAAATCAGTGGATCAGACTCACTACAGATCTATGCTAGGATCACTCATGTATCTAATAGCTAGTAGACCTGACATTATGTTTGGTGTATGTGTTTGTGCCAGGTACCAAGCAGAGCCCAAGGAATCACATGTGATTGCAGTAAAGAGGATATTCAGATATATCAAGGGCAAGCCTGTACTTGGATTATGGTATTAAAAGGAAGGAGATTTCAATATCTATGCATACACTAATAGTGATTATGGAGGATGAAAGTTCAATAGGAAGTCCACATCTGGCGGTTGTCAATTTCTTGGTCCCAGACTGGTCTCCTGGCAGTGCAAGAAGCAGACAAATGTGTTTGTTTCAACAGCATGAGCTGAGTACATTGTAGTATCAGTCTGTTGCACTCAAGTTCTCTGGATTCAAAACTAGATGCTTGATTATGGTTTTATCTTCTTGTACACAACAATCATATTGACAACACCGTAGCAATGTTCATAACTAATAATCCAGTTTAATACTCAAAAACTAAACATATTGAAATTAGATATCACTTTTTGAGAGATTATGCTGAAAAAGGGTTAATCAAATTGAATCAAGTTCACACTATTAATCAATTAGCTGATTTATTCACTAAGGCATTTGATACTAGCAGATTTGAATTCTTTGTTCAATTAATAGGCATAATTAACCTTGAGTAAAACCAAAATCAACAAAAACATTCAAAAATTCACAAAAATACAAAAAGAAATTATCTTACTATAGTACATGCTTTATATATGGGAAATAATATAATTACAGTCATTATATCATTCACTTTGCTTATTTATAAATCTCAAATGACTGACATGACATATCTGATATGCGGGTAGGCTCAACTTGGAAAAGAAAACACATGCAGTTATGAACTAAAGCTTATATTTAACTGTGAAGCTTTCATCTCAAAGTGTGTGTAAGTATTAGCATATTTAATTGTGTGTGTAGCAAACTAAACACACCAGGTAATGATGTCCTATGAATCTCTTTTACTCACATCATTTTCTCCTTTGTTTTGCTGAACAAAGACCTGTAAAACAAGCACATAGTGCTGATGTCATGATCCATCAAGATTCCCAATGAGGAACACATCCAACTTGGATGAATCAATAGAATAAAATACATTCCAAGTAAATGAAACAAAAGAATCCTAAGAGATCACCTTCCAAGGTGAAGTTAAACGAATTTAATTTGGATCAAAATGATATAAGGATCAAAACAAAATAATCCTAATGAGGATCAAGCAAAATGAGATTTCATTTTTCAAGTGACCTGGTCAAGTAAGTTGTTAATGTTCTACCATACATTGCATGAAGATGGTCGACCTTACCATTTTTTGAGTGTGAGGTTCATGTTGAATACCAAATAAACTCAAAACATGATAAGATGACTAGCATTAAGATATTGACCAAGTATGAGTTTAAGAGGACAAACATACCTTTAATCAATATGTTCATGACCATGTTTGTTTTACTAACAATTGCTTGCACTTGTGAAAGCTAAGATTGATATGATCCCAAGAAAGGTATATCACTACTTCATGTACAGATAAGAAAATCAAAAATCACAAAAATATTTTTCTCCTCAAAATTTTAACAAATCTTTAAAGTTTCTATCTATTATAGATATAAACTTTAAGGGGAGTAATTAAAATTTTTTGATCAATTTTTACAGTTGTTTCATTCTTAAAAAATTATAAAAATAAAAAAGAAGCATAAAAATCAGAAAAACTGACTGTGATGGTGCAGAAGTTATACCATAGTATCTCAGTTTTTGCATACATCTTGAAGCACAAAAGTCCAAGATCAGTCAACAATGGGAAACTTGTATCATAATCTGATGAACATGTCAATCCAAGCAAGAATTGACAACATAAGCAACAGTCAAAACTTCATAAACAATAAAAAAAGACTCATCTTCATAACAGTCAAAAGTAAGAGACACAACTTCATAAAGAACATGCATCAAAGCAAAAACAACCAAAACTATCAACAGAAGAAACATCAAGATTTGACAAGTTCAAAACTTAATGTAGGTAAGTGCATTAGTTAATGCGGGTGAAGGTAACCCAAGCGCAAAATGAATGCAGGTAATAGTTTTGAGTTATGAAAACACAAGTGAAATTAATGCGGATAAATTAACTCTACCGCATTAGTTTCACTACAAATATTCAAAGTTTTCAAGTATGAAAACTAATGCGGGCAACTGTTGTTCATCCTCATTTGTTTTCCCTCAGCCGCATTTCCCAAATAAGGCTGAGATCAACACTTAAACTTGGTTGAATATTTGTATCATCACAAATTAGAAGTGTGTTTACACTCTTCTGTCATCATGGTTGAAGTTCAAGAAATGTGGACAAGTTTGTTGTTCTTCCGCATTTGTTGAAGTAAATACAGAACAACAAATGTTCTTCCGCATTTGCTAACAGTGTACAAATGCATACAAAGTTAAACATCTGAATTTGCTACAATGCAAAAACGTATCCTAACTTAAACCATCCACATTTGCTACAGTGTTGAAATGCCTGAACTTATAACATCCGTATTTGCTACAGTAACAAAATGCGAACATCCGCAGTTGCTACAATAAACAAATGCTGACGGTTTTACTCTTCCATATTTGCTACAATTGTCAACCACATTTGTTTTTAACACTTGTAACTTTTGAAAAGGTCACTAAAAGGAGTATTTAAACAAATTTTTACTGAGCATTTAATACTTTTTAAATTCTGAGTGACTTTAAAGTTCGACGAGCGAAAACTCCCTATTGTTCTTCATCCATCATCATAATCATCAACACCATTTGGATTTATGTGATTCACAAACATCATTTTGCTTCAATTTTGATTCTAAATCAACATATTATCGAAATAAGGTGATTACAAGCAAAATCCATGAGAGTCCCGTCAAACTCAGTTGAACACAGAACCCTAGAAACATGAAATAATCTCTAAAATCAACCAATAACCAAGGATTAACCGTCATTTTTAAACTTAATGACATGAATGATCATAAAAATCAACACCAAAAAGTGATTATTGAAACACTAAATTTGACAAATGAACAGGGGATCAACAAAGTAAGAATGTCGACTTAAAAACACACGGTTGAGTATGAAAAGAGATTTTAAATAGAAAATAAACATCAAAATCAAAGATAATTCAAAATAAAATCAAACATGCATGACAAAATCAAGTTAGGTCAAATTGTATATGTAACAGTACCTTTGATTGTTTAATTTTGACCAAATAAAGTCAAAATTGAAATAATCGGCTTGATTTGATCAATGTAATTAATAATTTGATGTCAAAAAGTAACACATGTGTATCTTGTACAGAAGCTTATGGCAAATCTCACTTGGAGCAAGGTCCATAATGTAAGTGGATTTCTTGACCCTGAAGTCCCTGAAGCAGATGGACTTAGAGATATGATTAGATTCATCTCCACTACAAGGGTTGCTCATGCTATCTTTGTTAAACCAGTCATTTATGAACACTTCATAAGATCATTCTGGAGCACAGTTGAAGTAGCAGAGATTGATGGTCTGAAGACACTATCTGGAAGGATATCTGCTGATCACACCCTTAACATCATTGAACAAACTTTGAGACAATGTCTATAGTTTGGTGATGATGCCAACACTCCTCAGGAACTAGAAAATAAGGAAATCATGACCTCCTTTGCCAAGATTGGTTATAAAGAAGGGTATGAAGGAAAGCAAATCGTCAAGGGTTTGGTAGATCTACAATGGAGATTCCTAATTCATATATTCTAGCACTGTCTGTCCAAAAGAATGACCAGGTGGAATGATATTCCAGTGAATACCTCTTCAGCTATTTGTGCTATATGCACCAATAGACCATTCAATATGTCTACTTATGTATTCAATGGTTTGGTGTCGAATGTGCAAGAAGGAAGAAGAAACATGTTCCTGATGTACCCCAGATTCCTCCAATGCCTCATTAATGAAGCATTTCCACAACTTTCACCTGTAGGACCTGTAATGAACATTCCTTATTACAATGCCAAGTCCTACATGTACATAAAGAAGAGGGATCCTACGAACTTCTATACTGGAACCTTCTGTCCGCTAATTCCTTGGATGGTAAAGCAAATCCACCAACAACATATTGCTTATGATGAACAAGCTCCAGAAGAAGAAGAAGAAGAAGCAGCTCATGATCAATAGCCTGTTGATGAGCATGCTGATGAAGAAGCAGAGGAACAAAGGCGTAAGTCACCACATGTTGATGTAGGTGGTGATCTTTACTCAGGACCTTCTGTTCAAGAAGAAGAAATGGCATCACCTCACCTATTCAGTCCCCTATATGTCTCCACCACATTTTTCTCCATCTCACATTTCACCCATAGCTGCTGAGCATACTAAGTCTAGTGAATCTACCAGCTCATCAGAGGACTCCGAATCATCTCCGGATGAGACGGGTCACACTATGAGGATGCCTGTAAGACAAGTCAACTCAGAAGCAATGCTCAAGAGGCTATTCTCAGGAAGAGCTGACTCCTTATGAAAATGAGACTATCTTGTTTCTTTTCAACAAAGAACAAGACCAAATCAACAAGGAGAGGAAGAAGTCTCTAAGAGAGAAGGTGAAAGAGAAGAAGAAGAAGAAGAAGGAAGAGGAGACCAGACTTGTAGCTTCTAAGAAGGTAGGAAACAAATCCTGGATAAAGGCTTATCTTAGGGCCCACAGCTTCATTAGCAGGCAAGTAGGTCCCATGTCAGAGAAAACCCTATAGTGACATGTCAGTGATATCAAAGCTAACATTCGCTTAGGAAGAAGGAAAGAGGTACACCAAACTCAGAGTGTATAGAGGATGGCACCCAAGCCAACACCCAAAACACAACCATCAAAACCTGAGCCCACACCTCTTCCCTTTCCTATCAAAACCAAACCCACTGCCGAACGCTACACCCCTGAACCTACACCATCAGCCCTAATCCTATCATCATCCACGGCCACACAACAACCACTACTACTCATCCTAAAACCCAAAACATAACCCAAAACCCAATAACTACCCAAGCCATCCTTTGAACCATCTAAACCTCTGACCTTGGAAGAATTCAAGGAGATCAAAAGAAAGGTCATCAATTGTACAACCCTGAGCGACATCTCTTATAAGGAAGAGTCCATGACTATAGGATACATTAATTGCTCATCATGTTCCCTCATAAGAGATGCATTTCTGGATCTACCAAGATGAACATTGGACCAAGCTCTTCAACTCTTAGCCACAAATTCAGACTCCCTCAAAGAAGAGGAAAAAAGATTAAAAGAAGACTGGTGACTCTACTGTATACAAAGAGAGGGATAAACTATCAAATAAACCCCTTATTCCTAAGAAAAGATTATCCAGTGGAGGTTTGATGACTCCTCTTATAACTTTGTTATGGAAAGAGAGAATAGTGAAGTCAATAGACTTGGCACACCATCTCTGCTACACTTAAGCAGGTTTGACACTGCTGAGCTAGCAGAGAAGCCATTCTCCAACCCTCAAACTCCCAAGAAGCCAATCTTATGATAAATCATCTAGGCTATCTTCATCTAGCTTAGTTAACCACAAAGGCAAGATTGAAGAGGAGTTGAAGCTGAGAAAGAATAATGAAGATAGTGATGACTGGGCCCGAGAATGATATTCTCTGCTGATATGAAGTCAACAAGGATCGAATATGATGATTGAGTCAGTGATTAAGTAGCGGAAATACTAAATCAAAGAACATTAAATGCTGTAAAGATACTCATAAATGCTTGTATATTGATTGGTAAACAACCAAGTTACAATGGGTTCTAGGGTTTTCAAGAATAGTGAAAAGATAACCTCAAAACCTCATAACTTGAGTACTAGGTATCTTTGTGAATGAAAAACTCACATATGATGGATATTCAATTCAATTTATAGGCTGACATAAAGCATGTACAAAAAGACTAAACTACCCTGACAACTATACGAAATACTAGTCTAAGTACAAAAGTCTTCAACCACATTAGTTGTTGAACATCCGCATTAACTAATGCAGATGCCTTGGCTTCATCAGCATTTCTTTTTTCTTCTTCAGCACTAAGTTTTTGGTCATCAGCATTAACAAATACAGATGAGCAAACACTTATCAGCATTTCTTTAGTGCATCCGCATTAACAAATACGGATGAACAAATACTTTGCAGCATTTGTTCTAACTGTCCGCATTTGTATATGCGGAAGAACAAACACTTGTCCGCATTTGTTCCTTGGTCATCCGTATAGACGAATGCGGATAGCCAACACTTGGCTTCTTTTCTTTACCCACATTCCTTCTTGGACTTATGAGAATCTGAGAATAGAACAATCATCACCCATCACTTGAATAGGCATGTATGATCCTTTTAGGGTCTAACTGTTGGACCAAAAGAACCAATGAGCCAGATCAGAAAAACCTTTAAGTCCCACAAGACATCACAACAACTGCTGAAGTCATCTTCAGCTGTTTGACAAAGTCTGAAGACCTCAACAGCTGAAGATCAAAGTATGAATGAACAACAGCTGAAGATCTCAAGTACTAAAGACCTCAAGTACTGAAGATCTCAAGTACTGAAGACCTCAAGTACTGAAGACCTCAAGTACTGAAGATCTCAAGTACTGAAGACCTCTACTGAAGATCAACAGTTGAAGAACTGAAGTACTGAAGATCAACAACTGATGTATAAAGCCTGATGACAAATACTGAAGACATCAGCTGATGACAACTACTGAAGTCATCAGCTGATGAAACGTCTAAAGTTCAAAATCTAAAGACAAGTGCTGAAGCTTCAGAGTTTGTCACAATAGCTGAAGAAGTATTCTTCAGTTGTTGTGATGGTTTACCTTTCAGTTGTTTAGTATCAGTAGTTGTAATTTTCCTTTCAGTAGTTTGTAAAACGACTAAAGAGTTTGTTCTTCAGTCGTTGTAGTATTTTCAGTAGTTTCTTTTCTCTTTAGTAGTTTGTAATAGTTTGACACTTAGCATTTTGTAAGAAGATGTCAGTTGTTTGACATCTTTAGTAGTTTAGTTTGTTTTTCAGTAGTTTGTTAATAACGGTTTGATGTCACTATCAAGTGACATCAGCCTACGTCAT
>BJCO01363504.1:0-14736 GCA_018326465.1 Flaveria floridana
AAACTCGAATTCTTCTTCTTGTTCTTCAAATATCCGAGAGTTTCTCTGCTTTCTCTCTCTAAAATCTGAATGAAAAGTGTTTTGCAGGACCAAATGGGTGGCCATACCACCTTTTCACCAACTTTATTACTTTTTGTCCATTTTACACTTTTGACCCCTCAACTTTGGGTTGACTTCCATTTCTTACTTTTTATTTCTCTTTTATCTTCTTATTTCCTTTAAAAAAATACGGGTGTTACAAAAACAATAAAATCTGAAACAATAAAATCTAAATTTGATAAAAAATCTAAGAAGGAATTCGAGTTTGGGCACCAACTTGGCTGCAGGATATATGAGGTTTTTCAAGTTATAAACCTTCTTGTGCACAATTGTCATAAAAAAAGTCAACAAGGTCCAATAGCAATAAGTGGTTCTATCACTTGATTAGAACCATACAATGAAAATAAGTTTCAAATAGTTAAGCATCAAAAGAAGCTATAGTGAAATTTCAGCATCAGTAGAAGCTACAGTACGAAACTTAACCAACTAAAATATGACCATCCGTAGAATTGGTAGACTACAGATGTGTCAATATGAAGTTCACATAAACTACAAATTGGTAAAATATGACCATCCATAGAATTGCCATACGACTGGTAATCTATGGATAATCAAGTTATACTTCAAATATGGTTAAGCATCCGTGGATGTTATGCATCCACAGATGGCCTATGAAAGAACTGAAATCTGCGGAATAAATAAATTCCACGGAAGGGTAAAAGGGAAGTGGGACCCTCTTCATTAAATAAATGAAATTAATGTGTCCGAGTGAATATAAATGATATTTTTGACCTAAATGTTCATTATTCACTTTTTCGGAGCACTTTTCAAACCTAGAAAAGGGCACTCAACAAACCATTTCCCCCTTTCATAAATATTCAAATTTACCAAAACAAAACCTTAAACAAACACATAATCTTGATTTCAGATCATTGTTGTGAAGGTAAAACATGTCATAATCATCAATAATGAACTATTTGATTCTTGGTTATCATTAAAATTGTTCATATTCGTATGTCTGTAACATTGATACTAACCTAATCTTCATCACTTTTATGTACAGATGTCAAATAGGTTTGCAAGAGAGCATAATGTGTGCGCATTTCTCAATGCTGATGACCTGTATCGGAAGGGTGTCGGGACATCATCAGATTCTTGCGACGATCAAAATTGTTCAATGCGGTGATGACAAATCTAGTGATCGTACAGTCACACGTAGTTGATTTTTAGAACTCGGCTAGAACAGATAACATAGGTGAAACTAAAGTGATTCATGCTGAGATTAGGAAAGAACACTTAAGAATAGATGAACAAACCATCAGAAGGGTACTAGAGTTGGGAGATCAAGGAATAGGTCACCCAGACGCCTTTGAACATAAATATATTAAGAAGATATTTTATCTGATGGGTTATGATGGTGACTTTGAAAAAGGAGAGATCAAGAAGGGGAGATTATGCAAACCTTACAGGTTCCTATGTCACACTTACCTTAAGTGTATCTCAAACAGGAAATCTGGATTGGATAGATTCTCAAGAGACATCTCTTCTGGAATCATAGGGATCTTTGAGGGAAGGACATACAACTACTCAAAGTACATCTTTAATTGTCTGTGTGACCAAATAAGAGTACAGAAGGATTATGTTCCCAAGGTTCCTACAACTGATTATTAATGTTGAGCTGCCTGGGATAGAGATAAATGGTGATGTGTTTGTGCAAGAACATTTAGGTAGATCTGTGCTGAACAAGCTCAACGGTAAATACCAAGGAGAAGACATGCCAATGTTTGTTCATGTGGTGGATGCTAATGCCAAGATCCCACAAGAATTGGTTTGGGTAGACTTGCAAGAGAGTTCATCAGCTGACTCTGTGCAAGCCCCACATTCACTCCATCAATCACCCATTCACCAACATCATCAATCTCCACAACATCAATCTCCAGCCAGTATAAACATTCTACCCATCTTACCTGTTCAACATTATCAGTCACCACAATCCTAATCAGCTAGTCAAAAGACCCAAACAATCTCTCCAATTCTCACTCAATCACCTAACTCTCAACAACCTGAAACTCCTCAACTTCAATCTCCTAAGAGTGTTCATACTAAGCCTGTCCCTGATACTCAGTCTCAAAACTTAGTTCACTCTGGTGAGACTGAGTTGGTATCTCAAGAGAGCACCATCCCACTCTCACTCACCAATATTGATAAGACTGAGTTGGTTTCTCAAGCTAGCACTATCCCACTCTCAATCACCAACTCTTAAAAACCAAGCTTGTCTAATCAAACTGAACCAGCTTCACCAACCACTGATCTTCATCAACAACTACAACCACAACAATATCAAGAGCAGGAAGATCAAGCTGTTGAGTCCAGCTCAAGCTTAGCAAGTGCAGCCCCTGCCGATGTCAATGATGATGAGACTGCTGCCGAACATGAAGAAACAGAAGAAAAAGTAAACTATGTTAATGTAATTGTCTATCATGAAGATGAACTCAGTGACAAGGACATCTCTGTAAGCAAAAGTTATCTGGTGGCTGAGTATAATAAACTTGTTATCAAATCAAACAAAAGATAGCAAAGAATACAAGAGTTGAAGAGTGTGATAAAAGAAAAATATGATGAGTTGATGAAACAAGAATCAAGACTCAAAAAATTAAAAGAAGACGCACAATGCAAGAATAAAGTAATTGATGCACTACTTCAACATGAAAAAGAACTTCTAGAGTCTGTAAAGCATGAGAAGAGTGAAAAGGAGAAGATAGCCTTTAATTTGATCATATAACCAACTCTCTCTCTACTCAATCTGCTTTGTTAAAGAGGAAAGAGGAAGAAATTGATGAGCTAAAGATGAAAATCTATGCCCTGGAGTCAAATGTTGCTCCATCAACAATACTAGCAAAAGAATCTTTTGAGGCCTCTAAGCATCTGATTCTGTACTCAAGGAAGTGGAAGTACTTAGGTACTACTCAGAAAAGGGAGATCAATATTGAAGATGCATCAAAAAGATCAAGGACTACATCCCCTGAACATACTCCTTCAGTACATTTATCTACTGTGAAGACTGTTTCTCATAAAGATAGTGATAGCGATGAAGAATGGAATGAGCTTATCAAGATGGACTCTCCAAAAGAACAAAAAGATTCAAAGGCTGATGACCTACTGACAACAAAAGACATCTTGGAAGAGAGGCATGAGTCATCCATGTTCATGACTCTGATCAACCATGGGTTTTCGTATGACATGGTTGAAAGGATGAATCAGACTAAAATGAAGGATCTACTGAAAGAATTTGAGCTTGCTAGATGCATTCACAACTTTACAATCTATTTAGAAAATCAAGAAAGATTTGGGTCACTATGAAACAGCAAAGCTGAGCAAATATAATATGACCTGTTGGCTATAAGGTCATAATTATAAAATGTAGGAGATTAAAGGAAGAACATTTGGTGAGCTCAAAAGGATGATGGAACATGTAATGAATGTTGAGCTTTAAACTGGTGTGAAATTCCGAACTAAAGCTCCAAACCCAGCTATAGAACATCACAACAAAGTCCTTACTGAGCCTGTCATTGTTCAAAGTAAAAACCAGCACAAAGGGCAAACTGATTAGAGAACCAAGAGAAATGATACCTAGCAAAGTATGGCCACTTGGAAAAACAATTAGAGAAATCACAGAGTAGAAATCTACTTTGATAGAGTTGGTTGATCATCTCACAGCTCCTAGCTCTATGGAAGAAAACAAGATCATGGCCTGAAAATATGATCCAGACTGGGACTGTGCAGTCATAAAGAGAACATCAGGAAGGATTCAATACTTTCATGATGTAGTATCAGTATTGTGCCTACCTGAAAGTGACCTCAAAGATCTACAAAGCTTAACCATCTCTAACTACCCAATTCACCTAAGGAAAGAGACTTCTCTGTATTAGTGGGAAAGTTAATGACTAAGTTTAGAGATGATGTGCTGACAGAAGCAAAGAGAGAGGATGCTGAACACAAGAAGAGAATACAAGGGCTAAAAAGGTTTAAATCCAATGCCTCTGAATTGGTTGATGATGAATTTCTAAAGAGGATTGGATACAACAATAGAAAAACAGTAGCAATAAAATCAATTGATGGAAATCAATACACATATCCCATAACAGAATGAGGATATGTTGAGAAGACAAAAGAGCTAGTGCTGCTGAGGAATGCAGAGAACAAGAAAGCTGATCGGATCAGGATCTTTGATCTTGTGGAAATCAAGCTACTCCATCCCAGCTACACTTCATACTTACATGACAAATTCTTTCCAAAGCTGACTGATGAAAGAGCTCGGAATGATCTATTCCTACATGTCCATGTGATTCAAGTACTTGATAAACTACATGCAAAAGCATACAAGAGAAGAAGACAAAATGCTGGAGTGTTAAAAGGTGCTAACATTGAAGAAGTATCAGAACTAAGGATCTCAGAGCAAGATGAGTTGGAAATAGTCCATAACAACTATGTTTTGGAAACCTTACAACTAAAGAAGATGTTCTGGGGCTTAGTTTTAAAACGCTTTAGAAGATTAGCAAATGAAGATCAACCACAAGTATGATGATCAGAAGACTGCTGACTCATACTTTTATAACAAAATCCTTGCAAGAGTGAAGGAGCTTTTAGTTTTGAAGAGCTGATTACAAGTGTCTAAGCCTAAGGGGGAGTATTGTTAGATCTAGGAACAATAGGTCTTGATCATTTTGCATAGACTTAGAACTTTAATCAATACTTGTATTGAATGATTGTAATTCATTATTTTGCTGTATGCATTATGTATATAGGTTAACCCATATGTGTGTTGATTTGTGTATGATAGTAGGTAACATTATTTTACTTGGTCGATCTGTGAAACTGACCAAGTGTAAGAAACATCTACGGATGAACATTTTTGTTCTTGCGTAGATATGTTTCTTACAAGGCAAACACCCAAAGAGCTTCTACGGATGAACATCAGTATTCACTGATGAACAAACACAAGTGAAGACTCCTGCGGAAGAACAATCTCCTGCGGAAGAACAATCTCCTGCGGAAGAGCAAAAGTTCCTGCTGAAGACAAAAGTAGATGAGGAAGACCAAACACTTGGACGTATTATACAAGTCTTAGAAGTCAACAAGTGAACAAGTCAATTTTGAATTCCAAGAGATCCGGTGTTTCCTTAACAGAATCATATTATCTATAAATATGAGTCCTAGGTTTCACATCACAGTGGGTCAGAACACGAGAGCAATACGACGGCAAACACAAAACATCACATCGATTCACACAATCAAACATCACAAACTCTAGCAGCCGTCACATCAATATATCATCAACATCAACACGTTCGAAGCATTCATTGTTTATAACATTCATTGTTTATTCATCTGTAATCATTAATCAGTTTTAATGAATTACTTTTGAATCCAATCTTGTTTATTTAATTATTGCGTTGATATTATTGTGTTCGTCATAATCAATATTTATTATGCTTGATATTTATTTATTAATAAAACAAAATAATTAAACAACGGTTAATGATCATTCCGCAATCATTAACTTGATTCCATTCCAACACTGATAATTCCTGATTGCGATCCTTAGATTAACATGAGCTTTGTGCTCGGAATGGCGGTTTCGGACCACGATGGGGGAAAAGCCTAACAAGATCTAGAATTAGTATGAAACGAGCGAAATAATAAAGTATGAAATGAACGAAGTAATAAAGTACGAAACAAAAGAAGTAATAAAGTACGAAACGAACGAAATGATAAAGTATGAAATGAACGAAGTAATAAAGTAAGAAATGAACGTTAACGAAAGATAGTGATAAAGTACGAGAAGAACGTTAATGAAGGATAAGAATAAAGTATGAAACGAACGAACACGTACGATAACGAATAAGCATGTGTGATAGTAAAGGAAATGTTTTGTGGAAAAAGAATATTTTTAAGCATGAAACGTATAAAGTATTTTGATACTTATAAAAACTAGAACTTACTCAGCAACGCTGACTTTTATGCATTTCTAGTTGGCATGTAAAAGTTGCTGAGGATGGCATGCAGGGAGGCTACTTGGCAGGGCAAGACTAGCATCTATTCACGCTTGTTATTTTTGTTGTTTTGTAATGAAATTAGTGAAAGTTTCTTTTGGTAGTTGAACAGTGTTGTATTGCATAACAACAGTAATTATTAATCAAATGAATGGTTTTTGTTAATGACTTCCGCTGTGATATTTTATAAACTATTTAATAATATGTATGTTTAGTGCTATGAATGACCAACTGTGAGGTGCCCGGGAATGGGGCCTTATAACTCATCTCTCTTTGAGTAGGGATGGAGAAGTGAGACTCATGGTACTCACTGAGTGTTATATCTTTATCTTCATAGAATTCTAGGCTTGGCATGGGTTGATTTAAATCTAAAGGTTGGGGATGGTAACTTTCCCCTAAAGGTTGTTCACTAGAGTGTTGAGACTCTGAGTGAAGGCTTAAGGCATATTGGGTCATGAGCTCATCAGCCTGAGCATGAGGAACCTCATCGCTCATTATTGGAGAGATGAGAGTGGTTTGCTTCTTAGGAGAAGTGGGAGATCTGGTGTCCACTTCTTCCTGTGTGGGTGGTGATATGGGGGCCTGCACAGGTTGAATAACCTATGTGGGGATTTGTTTGGATCTTCTTTGGTAGGTGAGGGTTGTTTGTGGTTTTGTGGGTGTTGTTGAAGTGGAATAGCTGGTGCTACTAGGTTGTCACCTTGAGCAATAAGCTCTAACATTTTTAGGACCAAGGCTGTTTCTACCCCTAAGAAGCCCACAGTAGGCTTTCTCATTATTTTGAAGATGTTTGGCTTCATATGTCCCATTTTAAGAATATTACTTGTTCCCCTTAACTGTGAGCTCAGTTTACAGTTGAGAATATGCTGGACATATCTAGGAAACATGTAATACTCTAAGGATTCCAAGTTTGCAAGCAAGTTAGTATATATAAATTGTGAATACCTGAACTTGACTCCATGAACCATTCTATGAACTATGAAGGAGAGATCCTCTGGAATTTGGTCCCATCCTCCATGTTTGTTAGACAAACTATGAATAACAACATGTAGGAGGTACTTCTATCGAGAGGAAACCTTCCCTTTCTTGAAGGTTCTAACTGAGAAGTCCCTTTCGTAGCCTATCTACTCAAAAGAACAATTTATAGCAGATTTTGGAAAGGACACTTCACCTTCTTTATCATCTAGCTGTAAGTGTGAGTTAATGGAGGCTGAAGTGATGACAGTGTCCTCCCTTGCACTATGGCAGATAGTGCCTTCTCCCTGTCCATGGTGACCTCTTGGCAGGTCCTCCAAAAGTCTAAAAGATGATCCTCATAAAGTGGAGGATCAATGGTAAGGGAGGTGACATAGTTTGAGAGTGAAAGAATGCGGTAAACCGAGAAACTTGGATCTTTCTCAGAATCTAACAGAGAAACCTAGTTGTGTTGCTTGTGAAGCTACATGGAGAAATCTGATTGGTTTCTACGATTGAGGTTGGCTATTTATGGTAGCTTTGTAGTGAAGAAAGATATGAACAAAGGCGACGAATGGGATTTTAGGTTTAGAGAGAATGCAGATGAAGAAGATAGTGAAAGAGGGGGAACCGTTGGGTATATTTATATGAAATGGACTTGAGCCAAAGTTAATGCAAAAGGATAAACATTAAAGTTTGAATGTCGGTCCCACCTCTGAAAAAGTGCCCAAAAAGGTAGTTTTCTTGGAAGTTGAGTTTTCTTGGAAGTTGAGATTTCTTCCGAAGGTAAATCTCCTTTAAGTAGTTATATGTTTTGAAGACTTAAAATTCTTTCGAAGTCAATGTTAAGATCTACCGAAGGGAAATACACTAGGTAATTTTCAAAATGCTAAGGAATATCATTTTTAAAAATTTCTTCCAAGATAAACTGGACTTATGTAGGTGATTAACTTAGACAACTTAGGACACACACTTCCTTTAAGAAATAATATAGATTAAGTTTTTAGAAATTCTATTCAAGGTTAATCATCCTAATAGCTGATATAAGATATTTAAATCTCTGTTCATTAAAAGATTTTATGAACAGATCAACATATTGTTCATTTGTATTAACCTTGATTAGTTTTATCAATCCATTTTCATGATTATCTCTAATTAGATGATACATGATATTGATGTGCTTGGTCCTTAGTGCTGCACAGGATTCTCTATGATAGAGATAGCATTATTTTTATGTATGTGGAAAGGAGTCTCTTTGAAGTTGTATTCGTAGTCCAGAATCTGATTTTGAATCCAAAGTACTTGAGCACAGCAGCTTGCAACAGCAATGTATTCAGCCTCAGCAGTTGATGCAGATACACAAGATTGTTTCTTGCATTCCTATGAGACTATACTTCCACCAAGGAATTGACATCCCCCAGATATGGACTTTGCAGTCATGTTGCAGCCACCATAGTCACTATCTGTATAAGCATACAGATTGAAGTCAGAGTTCTTTGGATGCCAAATGCCTAGCTTAGGAGCACCTTTGAGATATCTAAGAATTTTTTTGACAGTAACCAGGTGTGACTTCTTGGGATTGGCTTGATATCTTTCACATATACATATGAAAACATAATATCATGTCGGCAGGCTGTAAGATACATAAGAGACCCAATCATTGCCCTATGAAGATATCCATCTACACACTCCCCCTCAAGATCAGGTCTAAGGGAGTGGTTTCTAGCTATGGGTGTCTTTGTTACCTTACATTCAGTCATGTTGAATATTGTAAGTATGTCTTGTACATACTTTGACTGACTTATGAAGATGCCATTGTCAACTTGCTTTACTTGAATTCCTTAAAAGAAATTGAGTTCTCCCATGTCACTCATTTCAAATGTATTCTTCATCATCTTCTTAAAGTCTTTATAAAGCTTTGGATTAGTTGACCCAAAGTTAATGTCATCTAGATATACTTGAACTAACATTAAGTCATTTGCTGTTCCTTTAATGAAGATAGTTCCATCTATAGTACCCCTCTTGTATCCATGTTGATAGAGATACTGAGATAGTGTCTCATACTACTTCCTTGAGGCTTGGTGCAGCCGATAAAGAGCTTTATCAAGCTTGCAGACATAATCAGGATGATCTGGGTCTGCAAAGCCAGGTGGTTGTTTGACATACACCATTTCATCAATCACCCCTATAAAAATGCACACTTGACATCAAGTCGGTAGACCTTGAAGTCCTTGGATATAGCAAACACCAGCAATATCCTAACAGTTCAAGTCTTGCTACAGGAGCAAAAACATCACTGTAGTCAATTCCTTCTTCTTATGTTTACCCTTGAACAACCAGTCTTGCCATGTTCTTGATGACAAGTCCTCTATCATCCTTCTTGTTTTTAAACACCCGTTTGGTACCTATTATAGTCTTTCCATGAGGAAGAGGACATAGGTTCTAAACCTTTTATCTTTTGAATTGAAGCATCTCCTCTTGGATTGTTTCAACCTAACTTCCGTCCTTCAAAGCCTCATTAACATTCTTTGGCTCTATCTGGGACAAGAAACAAGAGTGTAAACAAACATTTTTGTCATGGGTTTGTCCTCTTGTTATCACCCCCTTGTCAACATCTCCAGTGATGTTTGTGGTGGGATGTGACCTGTGGATCCTGAGTTGAGGGATCATAACAAGTTATTTAGACAGATCTAGATTTGAAAATTTTTGATCTTGCAATGAAATATCTTCCACCACATCAGCACACTTAACAAGAGAAACTTGATCCAATAAGTGTATGACATCATTAATGTTGTCATTAATGGAGTGGTTATAAGCATCAAGAAATTATTGATCACTCTTACCACTACAATTGCCTCCTACATTTGAAGCTCCTGCATTTATGTCTTGTACCTCTGAGCTGTAATTTTCAGGTACTTGATATGTATCAGCATGATCTGTCATTATTGTGCTGATGGGAACTTTATTTGCAGGGTTAGTTAATAGTGGAGCTAAAGATATAGTCTGTCCTGGTCTTCTCAGCTCAAATATTAGATCAAGATATTCTATTGATGTGTTACATGTTGATCCTGAAATATCTTCATAAGATTTGTTAAAACAGTTGGTAACTAAATCAAGATCAAATAGCCAATCAGGACTAGAACCTTTCACATAGAGTGTGTGGTCATTGAAGATCACATTTGCTAATTCTTTAACTACTCTAGTTCGAAGATTGTATACTCTATAAGCCTTAGCTTAAGAGGAGTATCCAATGAAGTGTCCATCATCTGATTTCTCAGCAAACTTGGCTACTTGATCTTTGGTGTTCAAGATGGTGCATGGACATCCAAATGACCGGAGAAAACCAATGAAAGGTCTTCTTTTATGCCAGAGTTCATAAGGAGTCTTACCACGAGTCTTCACTACTAAAACTCTGTTCTACACATAGCAGGCAATATTAACTGCCTCTGCCAGAAGGTAATAGTCAGTTTAGAGTCAGACAACATGGTTTTTGCAGTTTTAATAAGTGTCCTGTTTCTCCTCTCAGCAACTCTGTTTTACTGAGCAGTCTTGGGAGCACTATATTGTCTTGTAATACCCTTTTCATCACAAAATGTGTTAAGGATTTGGTTCTTGAATTCAATTCCTTTATCACATCATATGGTCTTGTTCTTATGATTAATTTGATTCTCAACTTTCAGAATGATATTCTTCAAGATCTCAGGAGTTTCATCCTTAATTCTAAGGAAGAAAACAAGTGAATCTTGTGAAGTCATCTGCGATCACCAAACAGTATAAGGTCCTTTCTAAACTCATTACACTGGTGGGGCCAAAGAGATCCATGTGTAATAAGTGAAGGGGAGTGTTGATAGAGTTCTTAACCTTTGGCTTGTGAGACACCAAGTGTTGTTTCCCTTTCAGTCATGCAACACAGTGATCATCACTTTTAAACTCTTTCTTTGGCATTCCAGTTACCAAATCATTCTTAATCAGTTTATTCATGTTCTTAAAGCTTACATGGCACATCCTTTTATGCCAAAGGAAAGACTCATCACTATTGGCCTTAGATAGAAAGCAAGAAACTTCTCCTGAGGGGGATGTTTCCTACAAATCCATCTTGTACATGTTCCCTTTCTGGGGTGCTCTAAGCAGGATATGCTCTTGAGAAATGACCACCTCTGGCTTGAGAACAATGCACTCATGCTCAATAAAGATCATGTTATGTCTCTGGTCATAAAATTGGGATACACTTAGTAAATTATACCCAAGCTCCTTAACAAAATTTACCTTCTACTAATGTAACCACCAGCATCTCCTCCAAAAGCAACTGGTCCTCTATCAATTTTCTTAAAATTCTAAAGCAAGGAGCCAATGCCTATCATGTGCCTGAAACAGCCACTATCAATAATCCATACATTTCTTTGGTCTTCAGCTGTTCCTACACAATACAACAAGAATTAGTTACATTTGGAAACCCAAGCCTCATTATTATTGGGCTCTTCAAAATGAATTGAAGATAATGCAACAATAATTGACCCTATACTAAGACTATAGGGATCATTTGCTGATGTACATGAAGAATTTTCGGTCACATGGTCTTCCTTTATCTTCCACACCATCTTTGGAAGATTAGACTTGACCTTTAAAGCTTTGAAAGTTATTACAACTTTGGAAGTTTTGGAACTGACCCTTCGGGAGATCTTGCTTTCACTGCAGCAAGCTTTAGTGCTTCGGAAGTATTCCTTTCTTCCGAGACCAAATTTTCTTCTGAAGGCAATTCTTCACTTGTCTTCATTTTCATTTTGGAGCTTCCAAAAGAAACACTGATTTCTTTCAAAGCTTTCTTCTTCTTGCTCTTCTAAAAAGTCTTCTTTTTTGTTATGTTGACAGTACTTTTAGGATTGTAGATGCAATCCTTAGCCAAATAAGAAGTACTGCCACACATAATGCAATCAAAATGCTTTCTTCTGAGAGCCTTCTTGTGAATAGAGGACTGAGTTTGATCACTTTCCATCTCCATCCCCAAAATTGAAGATGTTGAGGCAGGCCTCCTAAGGTGAAGCTTGCCTTCGGAGGTGGTGGTTCATGCTGTGTAGTAGTGTTACACAACTGCTCAGTCTTCATTCCTTCATAGGGATGAGTTGAACATGTACTTGAACTCTTGGTAGTAGAGTTCAAAGTTATGTCCTCAGTCTTTATCACTTTAAAACCTGTAGATATAAAGACTTGTTTCTGCTTAGAGTTGAAAATGGCCTTGATCTCCTAAACTCTCTTTGATCTTCTCTTTGCTGCTCGGATCAAGTTCTTTTTCTTTAACTTAGTCATCCCTGACTTCTTCTTCTTCTCAGGAGTGTAGTGACCCTTGTTAGGATGATCTTCCTCACTCTTCTCAGATCTATCCTTCAATACCTCCTCTTCATCCTCTTTATCACCAAGATCTATGGATGGCAGCTCATCTTGACTAGTTCCATAACTTGGAGATCTTACAGACAATAGAGTGTGTAGAGGAGCTATCTCAATAGATTCTAGTCCCTGTTTGTTCTGATAACACACTTTGGAATGTAAGGATAAGGATATGATGTTCTTGAAGGTCTCTTTTTTAAGAACATGCTTCTCTACCTTGGCTTTGCTGATCACTAGCTCAGCCTGGCACTCAGTTAACTTAGTAATAAGATCTTTGATCTGAGTCCTGTAGTTGGTATGCTTATGTTTAAGAGTTGAAATGGTTTTCTTTAAGTCTTCTATTTTTAACTTATACTCATTTTCAGCTCTTTTGAAATCAAATTTTAATATGTTCAAAAACTCAAGATCATATATCATTTCTAAGTTATAGGACCTGTATTTATTAACTTTACCAATTCATTATGGGGTACAAAGATGTTCCAATACCTTGGCTTCATCCAGATCTACCATCAGGGCTTGGTTTGGAGACACATCTTCTACCTGGAAGCTCCAATCAAAGCCTCCTTCTTCAACAGCAACTGCAGCTTGCTTCTTGGGCTTCTCAATGTGTGAAGCTCCCTCAGTGTAGTTTGGGGGGTTGTGCTTGGACACCATTTTTCCTGGGTGACTTGCACTCCCTAACAAAGTGTCCTATTTGGTTACAGTTGTAACACTTCACTTTGCTTTTATCCAGCCCAAACTTTCCACTAAATACATTTCTATGAAACTTTCTCCCTGTACTCTTGTGGAAATTCTTGGCTCTGTGAGTGAGAAGAGCCATTTATTGAACTATTTCCATCTATGCCAAGTCATCAGGATGGATGCAGTCCAAGTATTCAAGGGTGAAGAGAAAATTGCTTGTGCTTTCATCATATGACATAAAGGCATGTAATGAGCTTATCTCTTGGAATGTGCTTCCATGGATATAGCTCTCTTTTGGTGTCTCAGGGAAGGTGATGAAAGGGCCCTTGGGTGAGTTGTCAGGGTAAGAGATGAAATAGTGTTGTGGTTCTCTACAATCCCTTTCAACCACATGAAGGGCAAGACTCTGCTAATTGTTAGAGTTACTAGATGGATTTTACATGTTCATCTCCATCTGGTAGCCATTGAGTATGCCATACAACTCAATGAGAGTGAGGGTCTTGAGTTTTTCAGTCCTCTTAATGACCACACAATAGTGTGTCCATTGTCTAGGAAGAGAGGACATGAACTTTCTCACAATGTCCCTATTCTCTAGTTTTACTCCAACATCCATCAGAGTATCCACAATCTCAACATACCTGAAGTATTGTTGAGTCATGGTTTCACCTACTTTAAAGGTGAAATTCTCAAACTGTTGCTTCAGAAGATCCTTCTTGTTTTCTTTTGCATCAGAAGAACCTTCATACATCAGCTTCTGTGCATCCCGGAGCTGCTTGGCAGTCTTACACTTCTTGAAGCCTCTGTAGATGGCATTTGGAAGAGCAGTTTGAAGGGCAGTCATGGCTTTCTGATCTATGTCTATTCTTTTTCTATCCTCTTTAGAATAGTCAGCCACCTCCTTTGGAATCATGCCACCTCCAGCAAAAACTAAAGAGGTGCATGGGCTGTAAGGTCCTTCAGTAACAGATTCCCATATCCTTCTATCTTGTGACTTGATGAAGCCTTCTATTCTTATGAACAAAGTATCAAAATCATCATGAGTGATCAATGGGGATTTTACCACTGTATCGGTTTCCATATCACCCTTGGATGCTACCATTTGAGTTGTTAAGTGATTTGTGAGAACTGAGGAGATTTAAAATGGTGAGATCTTACAATCAAGAGCCTGGAATGATTTGATACCAATTGCAGGAACGGTTAAAGGATGGTCAATACAATCAGTCTCACAATAAAGGGAGAGTTAGAGTATTTAATAGATCAAGTAAGGAACCAGGGATTTGAGAGTTAGGATGCAAAGAACACAAGTAAGTGAAGAGATAGAACTTAAGACAATATATATAAGGTTTTCAAGGATGATGTATATTAATCTCAAGTTCTCTTGCAAGAGTTACAATACATAAGAAATAAGTTACAAGAAATTGAGATACTTTATACTACACCCTACAACCGGCCATACTTGAAAAGCCAATTGGAACATTGAAAGACAACAAAATCAATGTAGAGTCAAAAGGTAGATTGCCTTTTGACTAGTGACTATGACATGCCATAGCTCACATTCTAATATTATACAAAAAGGATAAAAGTACATAAAGTAGAAAGTTACAGGCAAAGACCTTAATGTACAGTT
>BJCO01363505.1:0-24279 GCA_018326465.1 Flaveria floridana
AGGATTCCCATAAACGGGATTACTTAAGGAATCTTATTTATGATGAAAAATTTTTATATTTCTATATTAGAGGTCACTGTTTATGACCCTTTTGTAATAGTACTTTTGTAATGTAATGCAACATTAGATGTTTTGTAAATGACGTACGTTGTATTAAATGGCAAAAGTATTTATAGTAAAAGAAAAGTTTATCTTTGAATGTTTCCGCTGCAAATGCTCATTTGAGATGTTTATGAATATATACTATATGTATGTTTTATGTGCAATGAACGACCAACTGTGAGGTGCCCGGGAACGGGGCCTTACAAAGAACAAAAAGCTGCTAAGAGAAAGATGGGGGAAGAAGCTACAAAGTCAAGAACCACCATCAAGGAAAGTTTGAAGATGTCTACTCATAAACAAAAAATAGCGAGCTTCTTAAACCTGTATGGATTCTCTGGAAGGAGGCTTGGTCTAATGTAACTATACACCAAGGATGAGAACACTAGGATGATCAAGAAGAAGTAGTCCAAGGAATCCACCTCTACACCTCAGGATGAGTCAGAGCATTCTGAGGCTATTCAAGAAAAGGCTACTAAACCAAGTCAATCTAATGTAGAACCTCTTACTGCTAGGAGACCCATCTTGTCCTAGACCTTTGCTGCTAATCCAGAGAAATGATATGTCGTTAGAGATCAAGAAGGACAAGACATCTAATTCTAGCATGACATACTTATTGTCCTCTTCCTAATATCTATGACATGAGGAGATAGTATGAAAGTCTGAGGGATCTTAACTAAATGATGAAAAAAGGAATGGTCTTGATCATGATGAGGTCAATTGATAAAGATCAAAAGTCAAGGATCTCTTCTGTTTTGGTAGTATCAACCTAAGGGGAGTTTGTAAGGTTTAGACTTAAAAGCTGACACAACTAAGGCAACTATAGAGCTCTGAGCACGCATGCCAGAAGTACAAAGTAAGTTACTGTAACACCCAGAAATGTATTAAAAAGAATAGAAAAACAAAAGCAAGGGTGAAAATAGGAAGTCAGTTCAAAAGCAAAGGGTTAAAAGCGTGCAAGGGCCAAACATGAACATAGTGAGGGTTTAAAATAAGAAAGGCCTGCCATACTTTCTTCCCTACACCATTCAACCTTCGGTCATAGAGAGAGAAGCTCTCGACCGGTTTTAGAGAGAGAAAGTGGAAGTTCTTCAAGAAAGGTAAAGTTTTCAAGTGTTTCTTCCTTGTTTCTACTGGGTTCGAGCTTCTGGGCCAATATTATGGTGTTTAGTGCTTGTTTTCGTGGGTTTTAGGAGCTGGACCTTCAAGTGGGTTTGAGGGTTTGAGGGAGTTGTGCTTAGGAGCAGTCAAGGTGAGTTCTAGATCCGCTCTTTTACTAGTTTTCTAAGTATTTAGGGTTGTTATGCATACTGGGCAGAAGGTTTCTAAAGCAAACTATGAATTTCAGCATGATGTTCGATGGAATACTGTTGATGTATGTTTTTAGATGTTTTCCTATGATGTGTATGATGTCTAGTTTGTTCTAAGAGTGTAATATGGTAGCTCTATGCCAAGGATGTGTTAGGATAATGATTGGGAGCTGGAAATAGTATAAGTTACGTTGCAGGTTAATCTGTTCATCTGCATTTGCTGAACATTCAGCAGATAAGTCTTTTGTTCATCCGTATTTCTTTTTGTTCATCCTCATTTCTTTTGTTCTTCCGCATTTGCTACAGTCTCATCCGCATTTGCTGCAGTGTCCGCATTTGTTCTACCAGCATCTTTTTGGACACTTAGCATACAATGCGAAGACTTTCATCTGCTTTGTTCATCTGCATTTACTACAGTCCATCCGCATTTGCTACCGTTCCATCCGCATTTGCTACAGTGTCATCCACATTTGCTACAGTGTCATCCACATTTGTTACAGTGTCATCAGCATTTCTTTGGACACTTAGAATATTTTCCAAAGACTTTCTTCCACATTTGTTCTTGCTCGTCTACATTTGATTTGGGAAGTAGAATTTCAGTGCGAAGAAATGACGTCCTGGGGCGGTTTATCCTCATTTATGTTGCGTTTCCTTTGTGTGATGCTATGATGATGTTGTTTCATGCTATGTTTATGATGTGACTTCACGTGGTATATTATACCTATGTATGTATGTAAAGTATTATGTAACGAAAGTGGAAGATAACAAATGACTAAGTATGGAAGTAACGGATGATAAGATCCTTGTCGCGTACCCCGGTACTATGTCAGTCTTCGGACACGAGTCGGAGATTTGTTTATAGGCCCCGACACAGTATCAGCTTTCGAGCACGAGTCGGAGGTATGGCATGAGACAGGATGGCATGTGATGGAGTTGAGATCTTGTTGCTTGCCCCGGTACTGTGTCAGTCTTCGGACACGAGTCAGGGGTTTGTTTAAAGGCCCTAGCACAGTATCAGCTTTCGAGCACGAGTCGGGGGTGTTACATACAAGATGGGATCCTTGTCGTGTACCCCGGTACTGTGTCAGTCTTCAAACACGAGTCGGGGTTTGATTACAAGCCCCGGCACAGTATCAGCTATCGAGCACTAGTCGGGGGTATTGCATGAGACAGGATTCATATGATATTAAGCAATCTATTTATTAATGATGAACAATGATGAAGATAATAATAATTATTATCAATGCGTACGTATGATATGTGATTGTGAATGAATGTAAAGGTTATCTTTTAATGAAAGTAAAGTATTTTATTTATAAAACTAGAACTCACTCAGCGTAGCTAACTTTTTGTATGCATGATAGTTGGCTGGAATTTTGTTGATGCTGAGGAGTTGCAGGCATGGATGCATAAGCTACTGCGAGTGTTTTGAGGATGGCATCCATATTATGACACGTTATAGTGTTTTAATATGTATAAGAATGATGTAATGTAATGAAATGACACGTTTTAATTATTAATGATAGTTTTTAAGTTCCGCTGCAAAAGTAATGTATGTTGTTAAAATATTTTAGTGCTATGAATGACCAACTATGAGGTCTTCGGGATCGGGGCCTTAGAAGATGGTATCAGAGATAAAGTTTAAGTGAATTGGGTAAATATTTTTAAAACCTAATCTTAAACTGAGAATGTGACGAAAAGATAGGGATGCCAGTCCTAGTACCTACGTGCCTGCAGGTAAAGGTTTATTCAAATGTTCTAAGTAAGTTAACGTTAACTGGTATGATGTGCGCATGTTATGTGGTTAGTGTGATTTTGTGTAGATTTAGATACTGATGTAATCAGGATGGGAAATGCTTAGGGTATGAAGAGTAAAATAGGTGGCTAATCACAACTGGCCACTGTAATTAGGGACTTACTATACTTGACATAATTCAACCAATTCCTTGAATGACCGTGTTAGTGTTTGAATCTTATAATGATTAAAGAATGGCTGGAGGAAGATGATCTAAGGCCACTAGGGGTGGAGCACAGGGAGGACGTGATGCTGAACCGTGTGTTACGTGGAATAAGGCTAGGGCTACCGAGATGACACGTGAGGAGCCTGAGATGCATCACCAGGAAGGTGGTGATGAGAGTGTGAACTTGAGGGCCTCAGTGAAAGAGGCAGTAGTAGAAGAGGTCCATCAAGTTATACAGACGATTCTTCCATCTGTAGTAACTGAAGTGATTAAAACAGTGAAGGAGGATGAGAGGAAGAAGAAGAGGAGGACCACTGGAAGAGGGGAAGGAGGATGACCAGAGACTGAGATGGTTGTCTCTTGTGAGGAGGAGGAGGAGGAAGAAGCGGTGAAGGAAACTGCATGTGGTTGTAACTACGGGGCATTCCAAAGATGCAAGGCCCTAACGTTTGATGGAAACGGGAGTGCTGCGGCTGCTCACCATTGGGTGAGAGAGATGGAGACGGTACTCAGTATCAGCGAGTGCCGAGAGGATCAAAAGGTAAAGTTTGCTACCCACTCGTTTATGGAGTCGGCCTTATGCTGGTGGGACAACATTGTCCAGGCTGGGGGTACCAAGGCAATCGGGAGAATGAGGTGGAATGAACTGAAGAGGCTGGTAATCAAGGAGTTTTATCCTCACCGTGAATTGGATAAGATCAAGAGAGAGTTATTGCAGCTGAAGGCGGGAACGATGACACACCAACAATACACTACTAAGTTCAACAGGATGGCAAGACTGGTACCAGATCAGGTGACGCCTGTGCCAAAGAAAATCAAGAGGTACATTCAAGGGTTGCCGACAGATATCCGCAGACATATGATCATTGCCCGGCCAGGTACGTTTAGGTTGGTGGTTGACGAAGCGGGGAGGCTATATGACGAGAAAGAGGCGGTGGCGATAGTGGATGTAGAGGAAGAGCGGGGCTACTTTAGGAAAGAGAATACAAGGCAGATAATGATGGTGGATTTGTGGCTGGAGATAGGACGATAAGCGTCGGTGATCAGAAGATGATAAAAGGGAGGGAAGAGGTATGCATGAAGTGTGGTAGAGGTCACGAGGGGGAGTGCAAGTGGGGATCGAACATCTGCTTCTAGTGTGAGAAAGAGGATCACATGGCGAGGGATTATCACATGGTTAGATGTTACAGATGTGGTGGCACTAGGCATATGAGTAGCAACTGTAAGAAGTCATGGGGAGAAAGCTTCGGTGCAAGGAAGGAGAGTAAAGGATGAAGGTTAGAGCTTTCTCTATGACCTGATGGAGGCTAGAGCTGACTCTAACATGACGTCAGGTACGTTTCTAGTAAGTTAAATTTCTGCATTTGTGCTTTGATTATGGTTCTAGTAGTAGTTTCATTCATGTTGCCTTCTGTGGTAAGCTGCACGCTAGGAGTAGGAGGATTGATAAGCCCTTCGATGAAGACATTGCTATTTGTAAGTCCACTAAGTTACCTGATTCCCTAGAGGATTGTGCGATAGAAGTTAGAGAGCGCTTGTTGCCTGTTAGACTATTCAAGATAAACCTAGGCAGATAGGTGTCCCCTTATGATGAATTGGCTAGTAGCCTATGAGATAAACATCAAGTGTTGCAAGAAGATGGATTGATCAACCGCACTCGACAAGAGTTCGGTGCCAACCTACGTCAATGGAGTATGATGAAGGCCTCGCCTTGGAAAGGGGATCATCCGATTCAGAAAGCAAAGGAAGCTACTACCAAGATATATAGGGTCATTCAAAATTATTGCTCAAGTGGGAGAAGTGGCATGTCGACTGGAGTCACCCAACGAGTTAAGTGTAATTCATTCAACATTCCATCTATCTCATCTGAGAGAGAGCTTAATGGAGAACGATATGAACCTCCCACTAGAGAATATCGAGATGGACGAACGATTCAATTACGTGGAGCAACTGGTGGCCATTTCTGATAGAAAGGAGAGAAGGGATAACGAGAAGGGTGGTCACATTTGTGCGAGTATAGTGGAGCCGAAAAGGGGTCTAAGTCTACATATAAGATCATGGAAGAGATGAGACAACATTACCAGCAATTGTTTGAGAAGTGACAGGTTTTGGGGACGAAACCTATATAAGGGGGGCGGACTTGTAACACCCCAAAATTTATTAAAAAAAATATAAAAAGAAAAGTAAGGGTGAAAATAGGAAGTCAGTTCAAAAGCAAAGGGTTAAAAGCGTGCAAGGGCCAAACTTGAACATAGTGGGGGTTTAAAATAAGAAAGGGCTACCATACTTTCTTCCCTACACCATTCAACCTTCAATCCTAGAGAGAGAAAGTCTCTCAACCGGTTTTAGACAGAGAAAGTGAAAGTTCTTCAAGAAAGGTAAAGTTTTCAAGTGTTTCTTCCGTATTTCTGATGGGTTCGAGCTGCTGGGCCAATATTATGGTGTCTAGTGTTGGTTTTCATTGGTTTTAGGTGCTGGACCTTTAAGTGGATTCTCGGGTTTGAGGGAGTTATGCTTGGGAATAGTGAAGTTGAGTTCTAGATCCCCTCTTTTACTGGTTTTCTAAGTGTTTGGGGCTGTTATACATACTGGGTGGAAGGTTTCTAAAGCAAACTATGAATTTCAGCATGATGTTCGACTGAGTATTGTTGATGTATGTCTTTAATTGTTTTCCTATGATGTGTATGATGTTTAGTTTATTCTAAGAGTGTAGTATGGTAGATCTGTGCCAAGGATGTGTTAGGATGATGATTGGGAGCTGGAAATAGCATAAGTTACGTTGCAGGTTAATATGTTCATCCGCATTTGCTGAACATTCAGCAGCTAAGTCTTTTGTTCATCCACATTTCTTTTTGTTCATCCGCATTTCTTTTGTTCTTCGGCATTTGCTACTGTGTCATCCGCATTTGCTACAGTGTCATCCGCATTTGCTACAGTGTCCGCATTTGTTCTACCAGCATTTCTTTGGACATTTAGCATATAATCTGAAGACTTTCATCTGCTTTGTTCATCTGCATTTGCTACAGTCCATCCGCATTTGCTACAGTTCCATCCGCATTTGCTACAGTGTCATCCACATTTGCTAAAGTGTCATCCACATTTGTTATAGTGTCATCAGCATTTCTTTGGACACTTAGAATATTTTCTGAAGACTTTCGTCAACATGTGTTGTTGCTCATCGAAATTTGTTTTGGGAAATAGAATTTAAGAGCTAAGAAATGATGTCTCGGGGCAGTTTATGCTCATTTTTGTTGCGTTTCCTTTGTGTGCTACTATGATGATGTTGTTTCATGCTATGTTTATGATGTGACTTCACATGATATATTATACCTATGTATGTATATAAAGTATTATGTAACGAAAGTCGAAGATAACGAATGATAAAGTATGGAAGAAACGGATGATGAGATCCTTGTCACATACCCCGGTACTGTGTCAGTCTTCGGACACAAGTCGGGGGTTTGTTTACAGGCCCCGGCGTAGTATCAGCTTTCGAGCACGAGTCGGGGGTATGGCATGAGACAGGATGACATGTGATGGAGATGAGATCTTGTTTCTCGCCCTGGTACTGTGTCAGTCTTCGGACATGAGTCGGGGGTTTGTTTAAAGGCCATGACACAGTATCAGCTTTCAAGCACGAGTCAGGGGTGTTGCATACAAGATGGGATCCTTGTTGTGTACCCCGGTACTGTGTCAGTCTTCGGACACGAGTCGGGGGTTTGTTTATAGGCCCCGGCATAGTATCAGCTATCGAGCACGAGTCGAGGGTATTGAATGAGACAGGATTCGTATGATAGTAAGCAATGTATTGATTAATGATGAACGATGATGAAGATAATTATAATTATTATCAATGTGTACATATGATATGTGATTCCGAACGAATGTGGAGGTTATGTTTTAATGAAAGTAAAGTATTTTATTTATAAAACTAGAACTCACTCAGTGTCGCTAAGTTTTTGTATGCATGATAGTTGGCAGGAATTTTGTTGATGCTGAGGAGTTGCAGGCATGGATGCATAAGCTACTGGGCGTGTTTTAAGGCTGGCATCCACATTTTGACATGTTATAGTGTTTTAATATGTATAAGAATGATGTAATGTAATGAAATGACACGTTTTAATTAGTTATGAAAGTTTTTAAGTTCCGCTGCAAAACTAAAGTATGTTGTTAAAATATTTTAGTGCTATGAATGACCAACTATGAGGTCTCCGGGATAGTGGCCTTACAGTTACTTCGGAAGATGTTACACAACAAAGGAAAATACGCTAAGTGTAAAATCTTCTGAAGCCAAATGACCAAATATTCTGTAGCCAAAGATGAAGTCTTCCGATGCTTCAGAGTCAAAGTCTTCTGAAGCCAAAGAATGATTTCTTCCAAAGACAGAGAAGACATGCTTTCTCTAAACACCTTTTGACAAAAGCTAAAGTGCTTTACGCTACCACCTCTGAAGACCCACTAACTTAGATGAGTTGGTGAAAATGTGCATACTTTTATCAACTGTAGATTAAGGTCATTGGTATGTAACTTTCTACTTTTTTACCTCTAATTCTTTTTGTAATATATTAGGATATGAGCTATGGCATGTCATAGTCACAAGTCAAAAGGCAATATGCCGTTTAACTATACATTGTTTTGTTGTCTAGATTAGTGTTTTTAGCTGGCTTTCAAAGTATAGCCTGCTGTAGGATATAGTATAAAGTGTCTTGAGTACTTGTCTTTCTATAGTATGCTTTGTAACAATTGTAATAGAACTTGAGAGCATTATACAGCATTCTTGAAAAACAAATGCTATCATGTTTTCGTTCTTAGTTCTATCTGATACTTACTTGTGTTCTTACAATCATCAACAAAAACACACCTCATTATTTTATCTGTTAAGTGTTCTAAGTATTTCTTCACTGTAAAACTGTTGCATTGAGCCCCTTCAATGGTCCTATAGGATACTATTTTGAATAATGATGAAAACATAAATAATGATGGTAAGTGGTGTAACTTTATAAAGTTGTTACGAGTTACTAAAAATTGGAAATCTTGTTAGCACAAATATTACAACAAATTCTTCTTCTGATACATCTGAGGTGACAACAAATTCTAGCAATGAGGCATGAAACTAAAATGAAGGGATCTCCAATGTAGGAGAAAATGGAGATGGTTAAAGTGATCAAGAATATCTTGATGCTACCAACCACTCCACTTAAGACAACATCAATTATGTACTTGATGGGTGTGCTGATGTGGTAGGTAATACTCAATCACCATATCTAAATTTCTCAAATTTGGATGTATCAAGTCAACTTGCTATAATTCCTCACCTAAGAAATCAGTGGTGATTTGAAATTTGGTTGAAAACAAGAGGACAAACCCATGATCAAAATGTTTGCCTACACTCTTGCTTCTTATCCTAGATTGAGCCAAACAAATTAGATAAAGCTTTAAAAGATGGAAGTTGGATAGAAGAAATGTAGGAGCAACTGCTTTAATTGAAAAAACAGGTTGTTTTGAACCTATGTCCTCTTCCTCTTAGGAAGATGCCAATAGGAGCCAAATGGGTTTTCAGGAACAATAAAGATGATGTAGGACTTGTCACCAAGAACATGGCAAGACTGGTAGTCCAAGGGTATACTCAAGAGGAAGGGATTGACTGCATAATTGTTTTTTTGCTCCTGTAGCATGACTTGAAGTTGTAAGAATATTCCTTGCTTATGCTACATGAAAGGATTTCACAGTCTACCAACTTGATGTCAAGTGTGCTTTTCTATATGGGATGATAGATGAACAAGTTTATCTCTATCAACCACCTGGATTTATAGACCCAGATCATCCTGATTATGTTTGCAAGCTTGATAAAGCTCTTGGGTTGCATCAAGCACCAAGTAAGTTATATGAGACACTGTCAAGGTACCTAGTTTAAAATGGTTACAAAAAAGATACTATTGACAACACACTCTTCATCAAAAGGATAGGAAATGACTTGATGCTAGTTCAAGTTTATGTTTATGACATTATCTTTCGGTCAACTAATGAAATGCTCTTCAAAGAATTTGAGAAGATGATGAAGAATAAGTTTGAAATGACTGCCTTAGGGGAACTCAATTTCTTTCTAGGAATTCAAGTGAAAGAAGTTGATAATGGCATCTTCATAAACCAGACAAAGAATGTATAGGACATATTAACCAGATTGCATCTGACTGATTGTACGGTTGCAATGACTTCTATAGCCAAAAACCACTACCTAGGACCTGATCTTGAGGAGAAGTGTGTGGATGAACATCACACAAGGCTATGATTAGGTCTCTTATGTACCTTACAACTAGCAGTCGTGATATCATGTTTCTCCATGCATATGTGCAAGATATCAAACCAACCCCAAGAAATCACACCTAGTTGTTGTCAAGAAGATTCTTAGATACCTTAAAAGAGCTCCCAAACTAGGACTTTGGTATTCAAAGAATTCCAACTTCAATTTATATGCATATATAGATAGTGACTATGGTGGCTGTAATAAGACTGATAAGTCTACATCTGGGGGATGTTAGTTTCTTGGTGAAAGCATCGTCTCACGGCAATTCTAGAAGTAATCTTGTGTATTTGCATCAACTAGTGAACCTGAATAGATTGATGCTGCAAGCTGCTGTGCTCAAGTTCTTTGGATTCGGAATCAGGTGCAAGATTATGGATTCAACTTCATGAAGACTCCTATCCACATAGAAAACAATAGTGATATCTCGATCATAGAGAACCCAATGTAGCAGTCAAAGACAAAGCACATAAATTTCATGTATCATTTGATCAAATATAATTCTCTATCATTCAATTATAGAGAATCCAATGCAGCAGTCATAGAGAATTCAACTGATCAAAGTTAATAAAAATGAACAATATCCTAGTCTGGTCACAAAAGCATTTAATGACCAGAGATTTAAATATCTCGTATTAACTACTGGGATGATTAACTTTGAGTAGATTTTCTTAAATTAAATTCAAAATTGTTTTACAAAAGGTGTGTGTCTTTAATTACGGGACCGGTGAAGGGGGTCAATGCATCAGATTCATAATGAGTAGAGATTTAAAATACTTAAGAAGTTAAATAGGGAATCGGCTTATGGTGATACTAAGAACACAAGTAAAGAGACAAAACATGAACAAGAAGAAGATTATATGATTTTCAAGAATGATGTATATTGCTCTCAAGTTCTTTTACAAGTGTTACAAAGCATAATCCTAAAGACAAGTACTTGAGATACTTTAAACTACATCATACAACCGGACATATTTTAAAGGCTAGGTGGAAACACTAATCTAGACAACAAGATCAATGTAGAGTTAAAAAGCAAATTGCCTTTTGACTTGTGACTCTGACATGCCATAGCTCACATCCTAACATATTGGAAAAAGGATAAAAGTAAAAAAGTAAAATGTTACAGAAAAAAGACCTTACTCTACAGTTTGACAAAAGTATGGACTTTTCACCAATTGAAGTTAACGAGTCTTCAGAGTTACCAGCGAAAAGTGATTCTACTTTTGTCAAAAGGTGATTCAGAAAAAGCATGTCTTCTTTGTTTTTGGAAAAAATCAGTCTTTGGCTTCAGAAGAATTTCTCTTTGAAGCTTTAGAAGACTTCATCATTGGCTTTGGAAGATATGGTATGTTAGCGTCGAATGATTTGACACTTAGCAAAATTCACCGAGTTGTATCAAAACTTTCGAACTAACTTCCTTGTACTTCATGTATGCATGTTGATAGCTCTGGTTGTTTTATTGTTGCATCAGCCTCTAAGTGTATTCCTAACAAACTCCCCCTAGGATGATGCTACCAAAATTGAAGAGATCTTTGAGTCTTGATCTTCATCTGTTGATAGTCCTCATCAGGATCAAGACCATTCCTTTCATCATCATTTGGTTAGGATCCCTCAGACTCTCAAAAGTAGGTATCTAGATTAGTAGCAATCATCCAGGATAAGATGGGTCTCTCAAAAGCAAAATAAGAGGCTCTATAATGAGTGAACTTTGCTGAGTATCCTCTTCTTTAGCAACCTCAGGATGTTCTTACCTATCTTGAGATACAGAGGTGGATGCCTTGTAATTCATTTTCTTTTTCCAGTCCCCTCTTATGAACCATCAGCTTCACCTGAAGTATTAATGGGCTGGGTTGCCATGGTTAAGGTATTAATAATGTAATCACTTGTAGAAGTGAGAGCCTTTTCCATATGCGGTAGGATCAAAATGGATTTATGTGATGATATTATGATGCAATTCAATCAAAACAAACACAAGTAATCAAATCAATGCAAACATATCAGAAAAATTCATAGCTTTTTATTGATAGTAATCGTAGACAATACAAGTGTAGAAAACAGTTACAAGCCATATAACTGATACTTACAACTCTTGTATACCTAAACAATACATACTATGCTATTTATATTATAAAGAAAACATAAGGAACATCTATTTACACAAATAATCCCTAAACTATGACAAAACTATACAACAGACTAATAAAGACTAAATGATAATCTTCAAGAGGCTTTAACAATACTCCCACTAAGAATGATAATGTCTTCAGTATTCAAAATCTTCTATCTTCTATCTTTTTTTCTGTCTTTAGTCTTCAAAATTATTCAATCTTTTGTCCTCTCTCTTTTCTCTTCATTCATCAATGAAATCTACTGGTTCTTCTTTGATCTTGAACATTGGTTTCTCCTTGTACATCTCTTATTCTTTCAAGGCTTTAGTAATTGTATACTTAAACTTGCTTGCTAAAATTCCTTGTTAAGGTTTTGATTCATTTGCTTTGATCTCCATTTATTTCATCACCTCCAAAGTTTCTTTTGACAAACATGCGATATCTATGTTAGCATACAATTCAAGTGGTTTTGAATACACTTTGGAATGAATCTCCAGCACCCCTTTACTTAAGATTCTCATGAATTCTATTGATTTGATACCGTTCTTCACTATATTTGCATAAGCTAAAGCTTTATTCAATTATAATCTCTCCATTGCTGTATTCATAACTTTGATAATTAACAAGAAATACTTTTAGTCATTCTCAGTAACTTCTAGTACTATATCAAACTTCTTAATCGACAAAAAGAGATGTAATTTAGATGTAAGAGTTTTAATTCGAATACACCAAACAATGAAATCATGTCACGATTCCAATCATCTAGATCTCAAGCTAGCTTCAACTCAAATGTATCAGCATTATAGAACCAAATCAAGATTGTTTTAGACTTTTGAGTTCCATCAATAACTTTCAGGCCAGGAGTAGTTACATTCTCAAAATATTAATCACTAAATGTAGTAAAAAATTAAAGGACCGATGAAGGGTATGCACTTACAACACAACAACACAAAGAGGAGAGTATGAAATAACACTTAACAATTCAAATAGGGAACTGCGAAAATCAGTTTTGGGAACTAAGAAACACAAGTGTATATGAGACAGATTAAGAACAACACAATTAGTTGGTTTTCAAGGTTGATGTATATTGCTCTCTAGTTCCATACAAGTTGTTTACAAAGTTCTCCACGATAAGTTACAAGGACCAGAAATACTTATATTACAACCTACTGTCGGTCATACTTTGAAGGCCAGCAGGATACATGGTCTAGACAACAAAATCAATGTAGAGTCAAAAGGCAGATTGCCTTTTTACTAGTGACTATGACATGCCATAGCTCACATCCTAATATATTACAAAAAGGATAAATTACATAAAGTGGAAAGTTACAGACTCAAGACCTCAATGTACAGTTTATCAAAAGCATGGACCTTTCCACCAATTCATGTAAAGTTGGTGTCTTATTAGAGTTGCAGCGGAAAGGGGTCCAACTTTTAGGTAAGAGGTACATCAGATAAAGCATGTAATTAAAAAGTCTTCAGAAGAAATCTGTCTTCAGTAGTTGGCTGTGGAAGACTTTCGTCCACATTTGTTCTTGCTCGTCCACATTTGTTTTGGGAAGTAGAATTTAAGTGCAAAGAAATGACGTCTCAGGGCGGTTTATCCTTATTTATGTTGCGTTTCCTTTGTGTGATGCTATGATGATGTTGTTTCATGCTATGTTTATGATGTGACTTCACGTGGTATATTATACCTATGTATGTATGTAAAGTATTATGTAACAAAGGTGGAAGATAACAAATTATAAAGTATGGAAGTAACAGATGATAAGATCCTTGTCGCGTACCCCGGTACAGTGTCAGTATTCGGACACTAGTCGGAGGTTTGTTTATAGGCCCCGACACAGTATCAGCTTTCGAGCACGTGTCGGAGGTATGGCATGAGACAGGATTGCATGTGATGGAGATGAGATCTTGTTGCTCGCCCCGGTACTGTGTCAGTCTTCAAACACGAGTCAGGGTTTGTTTACAAGCCCCGGCACAGTATCAGCTATCGAGCACTAGTCGGGGATATTGCATGAGACATGATTCGTATGATAGTAAGTAATCTATTGATTAATGATGAACAATGATGAAGATAGTAATAATTATTATCAATGTGTACGTATGATATGTGATTGTGAATGATTGTAAAGGTTATCTTTTAATGAAAGTAAAGTATTTTATTTATAAAACTAGAACTCACTTAGCATCGCTGACTTTTTGTATGCATGATAGTTGGCAGGAATTTTGTTGATGCTGAGGAGTTGCAGGCATGGATGCATAAGCTACTGGGAGTGTTTTGAGGATGGCATCCATATTTTGACATGTTATAGTGTTTTAATATGTATAAGAATTATGTAATGTAATGAAATGACACGTTTTAATTATTAATGAAAGTTTTAAGTTCCGCTGCAAAAGTAATGTATGTTGTTAAAATATTTTAGTGCTATCAATGACCAACTGTGAGGTCTTTGGGATCGGGGCCTTAGAAGTTGGTATCAGAGATAAAGTTTAAGTGAATTGGGTAAATATTTTTAAAACCTAATCTTAAACTGAAAATGGGACGAAAAGATAGGGATGCTAGTCCTAGTACCTACGTGCCTGAAGGTAAGGGTTTATTTAAACCTTCTATGTAAGTTAACGTTAACTGGTATGATGTGCGCATGTTATGTGGTTAGTGTGATTTTGTGTAGATTTAGATACTGATGTAGTCAGGATAGGAAATGCTTATGGTATGAAGAGTAAAATAGGTGGCTAATCATAACTGGCCACTATAATTAGGGACTTACTATACTTGACATAATCCGAGCAATTCCTTGAATGACCGTGATAGTGTTTGAATCTTATAGTGATTAAAGAATGGCTGGAGGAAGATGATCTAAGGCCTCTAGGGGTGCAGCACAGGGAGGACATGATGCTGAACCGCGTGTTACATGGAATAGGGCTAGGGCTACCGAGATGACACGTGAGTAGCCTGAGATGCATCACCAGGAAGGTGGTGATGAGAGCGTGAACTTGAGGGCCTCAGTGAAAGAGGTAGTAGTAGAAGAGGTCCATCAGGTTATGCAGATGATTCTTCCATCTATAGTAACTGAAGTGATTAAAACGGTGAAGGAGGATGATAGGAAGGAGAAGAGGAGGACCACTGGAAGAGGGTAAGGAGGATGACCAGAGACTGAGATGGTTGTCTCTAGTGAGGAGGAGGAGGAGGAGGAAGAAGCGGTGAAGGAGACTGCATGTGGTTGTAACTACGGGGAATTCCAAAGATGCAAGGCCCCAATGTTTGATGGAAACGGGAGTGCTGCGGCTGCTCACCATTGGGTGAGAGAGATGGAGGCGGTACTCGATATCAGCGAGTGCCGAGAGGATCAAAAGGTAAAGTTTGCTACCCACTCGTTTATGGAGTCGGCCTTGTACTGGTGGGACAACATTGTCCAGGCTGAGGGTACCAAGGCAATCGGGAGAATGAGGTGGACTGAACTGAAGAGGCTGGTAATAGAGGATTTTTATCCTCACCATGAATTGGATAAGATCAAGAGAGAGTTCTTGCAGCTGAAGGCGGGAACGATGAGACACCAGCAATACCCCACTAAGTTCAACGAGATGTTAAGACTGGTGCCAGATCAGGTGATGCCTGTGTGAAAGAAAATCAAGAGGTACATTCAAAGGCTGCCGGCAGATATCCACAGACATATGATCGTTGCCCGGCCAAGTATGTTTAGGTTGGTGATCGACCAAGAGGGGAGGCTATATGATGAGCCAGAGGCGGTGGCGATAGAGGATGTAGAGGAAGAGCGGGGCTACATTAGGAAAGAGAATACAAGGCGGAATAATGATGGTGGATTTGTGGCTGGAGATAAGACGATGAGGGTCGGTGATCAGAAAATGATAAAAGGGAGGGAAGAGGTATGCATGAAGTGTGGTAGAGGTCACGAGGGGGAGTGCAAGTGGGGATCGAACATCTGCTTCCAGTGTGGGAAAGAGGGTCACAGGGCGAGGGATTGTCACATGGTTAGATATTATAGATGTGGTGGCACTAGGCATATGAGTAGCGACTGCAAGAAGTCATGGGGAGAAAGCTCCGGTGCAAGGAAGGAGAGTAAAGGATGAAGGTTAGAGCATTCTCTATGACCTGACGGAGGCTAGAGCTGACTCCAACGTGACGTCAGGTATGTTTCTAGTAAGTTAAATTTCTGCATTTGTGCTTTGATTGTGGTTCTAGTAGTAGTTTCATTGCTGTTGCCTTCTGTGGTAATTTGCACGTTTGGAGAAGGAGGATTGATAAGCCATTCGATGAAGAAATTGCTATTTGTAAGTCCACTAGGTTACCTGGTTCCCTAGAGGATTATGCGATAGAAGTTAGAAAGCGCTTGTTACCTGTTAGACTGTTCAGGATAAACCTAGGCGGATAGGTGTACGCCTTACGATGAATTGGCTAGTAGCCTATGAGATAAACATCAAGTGTCGCAAGAAGATGGATTGATCAACCGCACTCGACAAGAGTTCGGTGCCAACCTACGTCGATGGAGTATAATGAAAGCCTCGCTTTGGAAAGGGGATCATCCGATTCGGAAAGCAAAGGAAGCTAATACCAAGATATATAGGGTCATTCCAAATTATTGCTAAAGTGGGAGAAGTGGCATGTCGACTGGAGTAACCCAACGAGTTAAGTGTAATTCATTCAACATTCCATCTATCTCATCTGAGAGAGTGCTTAATCGAGAACGATATGAACGTCCCACTAGAGAATATCGAGATGGACGAACGATTCAATTACATGGAGCAACTGGTGGCCATTTCTGATAGAAAGGAGAGAAGGGATAAGGAGAAGGGTGGTCACATTTGTGCGAGTATGGTGGAGCCGAAAAGGGGTCTAAGCCTACGTATAAGATCATGGAAGAGATGAGACAACATTACCAGCAATTGTTTGAGAAGTGACAGGTTTTGGGGACAAAACCTATATAAGGGGGGCGGACTTGTAACACCCCGAAATTTATTAAAAACAATAGAAAAAGAAAATCAAGGGTGAAAATAGGAAGTCAGTTCAAAAGCAAAGGGTTAAAAGCATGCAAGGGCCAAACTTGAACATAGTGGGGTTTAAAATAAGAAAGGGCTGCCATACTTTCTTCCCTACACCATTCAACCTTCGATGCTAGAGAGAGAGAGGCTCTCAACCGGATTTAGAGAGAGAAAGTGAAAGTTCATCAAGAAAGGTAAAGTTTTCAAGTGTTTCTTCCTTGTTTCTGTTGGGTTCGAGCTTCTGGGCCAATATTATGGTGTCTAGTGCTTGTTTCCATTGGTTTTAGGTGCTAGACCTTCAAGTGGGTTCTGGGGTTTGAGGGAGTTATGCTTGGGAGCAGTGAAGTTGAGTTCAAGATCCCCTCTTTTACTGGATTTCTAAGTGTTCGGGGATGTTATACATACTGGGCAGAAAGTTTCTAAAGCAAACTATGAATTTCAGCATGATGTTTGACTGAGTATTGTTGATGTACGTTTTTAGATGTTTTTCTATGATGTGTATGATGTTTAGTTTGTTCTAAGAGTGTAGTATGGTAGATCTGTGCCAAGGATGTGTTAGGATGATGATTGGGAGCTGGAAATAGCATAAGTTACATTGCAGGTTAATTTGTTCATCCGCATTTGCTGAACATTCAGCTGCTAAGTCTTTTGTTCATCCGCATTTCTTTTTTTTCATCCGCATTTCTTTTGTTCTTCCGTATTTGCTACAGTGTCATCTGCATTTGCTACAGTGTCCGTATTTGTTCTACCAACATTTCTTTGGACACTTAGCATATAATCTGAAGACTTTCATCTGCTTTGTTCATCCGCATTTGCTACAGTCCATCCGTATTTGCTACAGTTACATCCGCATTTGCTACAGTGTCATCCACATTTGCTAAAGTGTCATCCACATTTGTTATAGTGTCATCAGCATTTCTTTGGACACTTAGAATATTTTCTGAAGAATATTTTCTGAAGAATATTTTCTGAAGACTTTCATCCACATGTGTTCTTACTCATGCATATTTGTTTTGGGAAGTAGAATTTAAGAGCTAAGAAATGATGTCTCGGGGCGGTTTATGCTCATTTTTGTTGCGTTTCCTTTGTGTGCTACTATGATGATGTTGTTTCATGCTATGTTTATGATATGACTTCACGTGGTATATTATACCTATGTATGTATGTAAAGTAATATGTAACGAAAGTGGAAGATAACGAATGATAAAGTATGGAAGTAACGAATGATGAGATCCTTGTCGCGTACCCCGGTATTGTGCATTCTTCAGACATGAGTCGGGGGTTTGTTTATAGGCCCCAGCACAGTATCAGCTTTCGAGCATGAGTCGGGGGTATGGCATGAGATAAGATGGCATGTGATGGAGATGAGATCTTGTTGCTCGCGCCGGTACTGTGTCAGTATTCGGACACGGGTTTCTTTACAGGCCCCAGCACAGTATCAGCTTTTAAACACGAGGCGGGGGTGTTGCAAAAAAGATGGGATCCTTGTTCCATACCCCAGTACTGTGTCAGTCTTCGGACCCGAGTCGGGGGTTTGTTTACAGGCCCCGACACAGTATCAGCTATCGAGCACGAGTTGGGGGTATGGCATGAGACAGGATTCGTATGATAGTAAGCAATGTATTGATTAATGATGAACGATGATGAAGATAATAATAATTATTATCAATGTGTACGTATGATATGTGATGGAAAAAGAATGTAAAGGTTATGTTGTAACTAAAGTAAAGTATTTTATTTATAAAACTAGAACTCACTCAGCGTCGCTGACTTTTTGTATGCATGATAGTTGGCAGGAATTTTGTTGATGCTGAGGAGTTGCAGGCATGGATGCATAAGCTACTGGGAGTGTTTTGAGGCTGGCATCCACATTTTGACTTGTTGTTATGTTTTTATATGTATAAGAATGATGTAATGTAATGAAATGACACGTTTTAATTATTAATGAAAGTTTTTAAGTTCCGCTGCAAAAGTAATGTATGTTGTTAAAATATTTTAGTGCTATGAACGACCAACTGTGAGGTCTCCGGGATCGGGGCCTTACAAGTTGGTATCAGAGATAAGGTTTAAGTGAATTGGGTAAATATTTTTAAAACCTAATCTTAAACTGAGAATGAGACGAAAAGAAAGGGATGCCAGACCTAGTAGCTACGTGCCTGCAGGTAAAGGTTTATTGTAAAAGTTTTAAGTAAGTTAACGTTAACTGGTATGATGTGCGCATGTTATGTGGTTAGTATGCTTTGGTGTAGATTTAGATACTGATGTAGTCAGGATAGGAAATGCTTGGGGTGTGAAGAGTAAAGTAGGTGGCTAATCACAACAGGCCACTGTAATTAGGGACTTACTATACTTGACATAATCCGAGCTATACCTTGAATGACCGTGTTAGTGTTTGAATCTTATAGTGATTAAAGAATGGCTGGAGGAAGATCATCTAAGGCCTTGAGGGGTGGAGCACAATGAGGACGTAATGCTGAACCGTTTATTACAAGGAATAGGGCTAGGGCTACCGAGAGGATACATGAGGAGCCCGAGATGCATCACTAGGAAGGTAGTGATGAGAGCGTGAATTTGAGGGCCTTGGTGAAAGAGGCAGTAGTATAAGAGGTCCATCAAGTTATGCAGACGATTCTGCCATCTGTAGTAATTGAAGTGATTAAAGCGGTGAAGGAAGATGATAGGAAGGAGAAGTGGAGGACCACTGGAAGAGGGGAAGGAGGATGACCAGGGACTGAGACGATTATCTCTAGTGAGGAGGAGGAGGAGGAAGAAGGGGTGCAGGAAGCTGCACGTGGTTTTAAATACGGGGAATTCCAAAGATGCAAGCCCCCAACGTATGATGGAAACGGGAGTGTTGCGGCTGCTCACCTTTGGGTGAGAGAGATGGAGGTGGTACTCGATATCAGCGAGTGCCAAGAGGATCAAAAGGTAAAGTTTGCTACCCACTCGTTTGTGGACTCGGCCTTATGCTGGTGGGACAACACTGTCTAGGCAGAGGGTACCAGGCAAATCGGGAGAATGAGCTGGAGTGAACTAAAGAGGCTGGTAATTGAGGAGTTTTATCCTCACCGTGAATTGGATAAGATCAAGAGAGAGTTCTCGTAGCTGGAGGCGGGAACAATGACACACCAACAATACACCACTAAGTTCAACGAGATGGCAAGACTGGTGCCAGATCAGGTGATGCCTGTGTCAAAGAAAATCAAGAGGTACATTCTAGGGCTGCCAGCAGATATCCGCAGACATATGATCGCTGCCTGGCCAGGTACGTTCAAGTCGGTGGTCAACCTAGAGGGGAGGCTATATGACGAGCAAGAGGTGGTGGCGATAGCGGATGTAGAGGAGGAGTGGGGCTATGTTAGGAAAGAGAATGCAAGGCGGAATAATTATAGTGGATTTGTGGCTGGAGTTAAGCCAATGAAGGTGGTGATCGGAAGATGATAACAGGGAGGGAAGAGGTATGCATGAAGTGTAGTAGAGGTCACGAGGGGGAGTGCAAGTGGGGATCGAACATCTGCTTCCAGTATGGGAAAGCGGGTCACAAGGTGAGGGATTGTCACATGGCTAGATGTTACAGATGTGGCGGCAATAGACATATGAGTAGAGACTGCATGAAGTCGGGGGGAGAAAGCTTTGGTGCAATTAAGGAGAGTAAAGGATGAGGGTTAGAGCATTATCTATGACCAGAGGGAGGCTAGAGCTGACTCCAACATGACGTATGGTACGTTTCTAGTAAGTTAAATTTGTGCATCTGTGCTTTGATTATGGTTCTAGTAGTAGTTTCATTCCTGTTGCCTTCTGTGGTAAGTTGCACGTTAGGAGTAGGAGGATCGATGAGCCCTTCGATAAAGAAATTGCTATTTGTAAGTCCACTAGGTTACCTGATTCCCTAGAGGATTACGCGATAGATGTTAGAGAGGGCTTGTTACCCGTTAGACTGTTCAGGATAAACATAGACGGATAGGTGAACGCCTTATGATGAATTGGCTAGTAACTTATAAGATAAACATCGAGTGTCACAAGAAGATGGATTGATCAACCGCACTCGACAAGAGTTCGGTGCCAACCTACGTCGATGGAGTATGATGAAGGCCTCGCCTTGGAAAGGGGATCATCCGATTCGGAAAGCAACGGAAGCTAATACCAAGATATATAGGGCCATTCCAAATTGTTGCTCAGATGGGAGAAGTGGCATGTCGACTGGAGTCACCCAACGAGTTAAGTGTAATTCATTCAACGTTCATCTATCTCATCTGAGAGAGTGCTTAATCGAGAAGGATATGAACGTGCCACTAGAGAATATTGAGATGGACGAACGATTCAACTACGTGGAGCAACTGGTGGCCATTTATGTTAGAAAGGAGATAAGGGATAAGGAGAAGGGTAGTCTCATTTGTGCGAGTACAGTGGAGCCCAAAAGGGGTCTAAGCCTACGTATAAGATCATGGAAGAGATGAGACAACATCACCAACAATTGTTCGAGAAGTGACAGGTTTTGAAGACGAAAGCTATATAAGGGGGTGGACTTGTAACACCCCAAAATTTATGAAGAAGAATAGAAAAAGAAAAGTAAGGGTGCAAATAGGAAGTCAGTTCAAAAGCAAAGCGTTAAAAGCGTGCAAGGGCCAAACTTGAACATAGTGGGGGTTTAAAATAAGAAAGGGCTGCCATACTTTCTTCCCCACACCATTCAACCTTCGGTCCTAGAGAGAGAGAAGCTCTCAACCGGTTTTAGAGAGAGAAAGTGGATGTTCTTCAAGAAAGGTAAAGTTTTCAAGTGTTTCTTCCTTGTTTCTGCTGGGTTCGAGCTTCTGGGCCAATATTATGCTGTTTAGTGCTTGTTTTCATGGGTTTTAGGTGTTGGACCTTCAAGTGGGTTCTCGGGTTTAAGGAAGTTGTTCTTGGGAGCAGTCAAGGTGAGTTCTAGATCCCCTCTTTTACTGGTTTTCTAAGTGTTTGGGGCACTTATGCATACTGGGCATAAGGTTTCTAAAGCAAACTATAAATTTCAGCATGATGTTTGACTGAGTACTGTTGATGTATGTTTTAGATGTTTTCCTATGATGTGTATGATGTTTAGTTTGTTCTAAGAGTGTAGTATGGTAGACCTATGCCAAGGATGTGTTAGGATGATGATTGGGAGATGGAAATAGCACAAGTTACGTTGCAGGTTAATCTGTTCATCCGCATTTGCTGAACATTCAACAGCTAAGTCTTTTGTTCATCCACATTTCTTTTTCTTCATCCGCATTTCTTTTGTTCTTCCGTATTTGCTACAGTGTCATCCGCATTTGCAACAGTGTCCATATTTCTTTATGTCATCCGCATAACGAATGATAAAGTATGGAAGTATCGGATGATGAGATCCTTGTCACGTACCCCGGTACTGTGTCAGTCTTCGGACACGAGTCGGGGGTTTGTTTACAGGCCCCGGCATAGTATCAGCTTTTGAGCATGAGTCGGGGGTATGGCATGAGACAGGATGGCATGTGATGGAGATGAGATCTTGTTGCTCGCCCTGGTACTGTGTCAGTCTTCGGACACGAGTCGGGGGTTTGTTTAAAGGCCCCGGCACAGTATCAGCTTTCAAGCACGAGTCAGGGGTGTTGCATACAAGATGGGATCCTTGTTGCATACCCCAGTACTGTGTCAGTCTTCAGACATGAGTCGGAGGTTAGTTTGTATGCCCCGACATAGTATCAGCTATCGAGCACGAGTCGAGGGTATTGCATGAGACAGGATTCGTATGATAGTAAGCAATGTATTGATTAATGATGAACGATGATGAAGATAATTATTATTATTATCAATGTGTACATATGATATGTGATTGCGAACGAATGTGGTGGTTATGTTTTAATGAAAGTAAAGTATTTTATTTATAAAACTAGAACTCACTCAGTGTCGCTAAGTTTTTGTATGCATGATAGTTGGCAGGTATTTTGTTGATGCTGAGGAGTTGCAGGCATGGATGCAAAAGCTACTGGGCGTGTTTTAAGGCTGGCATCCACATTTTGACTTGTTATAGTGTTTTAATATGTATAAGAATGATGTAATGTAATGAAATGACATGTTTTAATTATTTAAGAAAGTTTTTAAGTTCCTTTGCAAAAGTAATGTATGTTGTTAAAATATTTTAGTGCTATGAATGACCAACTATGAGGTCTCCGGGATCGGGGCCTTACAGTTACTTCGGAAGATGTTACACAACAAAGGAAAATACGCTAAGTGTAAAATCTTCTGAAGCCAAATGACCAAATATTCCGTAGCCAAAGATGAAGTCTTCCGAAGCTAAAGAGTCAAAGTCTTCTGAAGCCAAAGACTGATTTCTTCCAAAGACAGAGAAGACATGCTTTCTCTAATCACCTTTTGACAAAAGCTAAAGTACTTTACGCTACTACCTCTGAAGACCCGCTAACTTAGATGAGTTGGTGAAAATATCCATACTTTTATCAACTGTAGATTAAGGTCATAGGTATGTAACTTTCTACTTTTTTACCTCTAATTCTTTTTGTAATATATTAGGATATGAGCTATGGCATGTCATAGTCACAAGTCAAAAGGCAATATGCCGTTTAACTATACATTGATTTTGTTGTCTAGATTAGTGTTTCCAGCTGGCTTTCAAAGTATAGCCAGCTGTAGGATATAGTATAAAGTCTCTCGAGTACTTGTCTTTCTAAAGTATGCTTTGTAACATTTGTAATAGAACTTGAGAGCATTATACAGCATTCTTGAAAAACAAATGCTATCATATTGTTTTTCTTAGTTCTATCTGATACTTACTTGTGTTCTTAGAATCATCAACAAAAGCCTAGTTCATTATTTTATCTGTTAAGTGTTCTATGTCTTACTTCACTGTGAAACTGTTGCATTGAGCCCCTTCAATGGTCCTATAGGATACTATTTTGAATGATAATGAAAACATAAATAATGATGGTAAGTGATGTAACTTTATAAAGTTGTTACGAGTTACTAAAAATTGGAAATCTTGTTAGCACAAATATGACAACAAATTCTTCTTCAGATACATCTAAGGTGCCAACAAATTCTAGCATTGAGGCTTGAAACTCAAATGAAAGGATCTCTAATGCAGGTGAAAATGGAGATGGTTAAAGTGATCAAGAATATCTTGATGCTACCAACCACTAGAATTTCGTCCCGAAATTCTGTGGAGTATGTTTTTAGAAGTTTAACTAAATATTACCTCCAAATAGGTGAGGGTACTTGTTTTTGATTTCATCTTCTCTTTCCCAGGTGTATTCTGGTCCACTTTTTGCATTCCATTTGACCTTGACTATAGGAATGTTTCTTCGCCTTAATTTCTTTATTTCTTTTCCTACGATAGCTATCGGTTCTTCTACGAAATGCAGTTTCTTATCAACTTGTATTTCTTGTATTGGCACAACCATGGTTTCATTAGTTAAACATTTCTTGAGGTTGGACACATGGAAAGTGTTATGAACTTCACTTAATTCTTGTGGTAATTCCAACCTATA
>BJCO01363506.1:0-17025 GCA_018326465.1 Flaveria floridana
TTTATATACTAAACCATTTGAAACGCTTTCTGACACATTTCTTGTTGATTAAACCTGTGGACTCACCAACTTTATGTTGACACACTTTAGCATGTTTTCTCAGGTTACAGGAACACACAAGGATAAGAATTCAGCTAGGGATGCATTCATGGCATACATCACAACTCAATCGTTTTATTTTGTTAAACGTTATGGACATTTATGGTTTAAATGCATGTTGATACAATTACTGTTGATTTCTATTTTCGAAACGCTTCCGCACGTTTGAAACACTTATGGTTGATTTAAAAGTCTAATTACTTAATGTAATGTTTTGTAATTACTGTGTCTGATGCAACTGGTGCTATCTGAGATCCTGGTGTGTCACACGCCTAACGGTAAAACACCGTTAGCGGATTTTGAGGGTGTGACACCAGATTTGAGCATGAATATGTGATGGTATGGATAGATTATGTATGGTGATATGATGAATGTATGATATGCATATGTGTATGATGTGTTATCTTTCATTGATTTTCAAAATGTATAAATATATTATAATATAATATATGTTAAGTATTATGTTATGACTTTATATAGTATGACAAATGTATGAAAGAATGTAAAGTATAACGTAACCAAGTGAAAGATAACAAAGATGAAAAGTGAAAGGTAATGAAACAAAGAATGGCTTACAAGAAAATAGAAAGGAGGTGCACGACCATGTTGTCGTTAGCTCAACTGTGTGCGGTTTTAATAACCTGAAGAATGCATACAGGGTCAATCATTAAGATTGACGGGACCCTTGTGGCATGCCTTAGGTGACTGGGTTAGCTTCGTGCACAATGTTCGTGGTCTACTTATAGACCATAGGCCCAGTATCAGCTTCGTGTACAATGTTCGGGGTATTGTACATCGATCCATATGAAAGTAAAAGAATGATGAAAGGTAAGTAAAGAATGATGGAAAGTATGAAAAGTACGTATGAAAGTAAAAAATGATGAAAAGTACTTAATGAAAGAATGTGTATGAAAGTAAAGATAGTGAAAAGTATGAAATGAAAGTATGTATATGAAAGTGAATGTTAATGTAAAGAATGGAAGGAAAGTATGTATATAATGATAAAGGATAGTAATTTAGGTATGAAAAAAAGAATAAACAATGAATATAGTTTGAATGTATGTATGATGTGTGTGTGTAATAAAAGTAAAGTATTTTACGGAAAGGTATGTTTCGTATATAAAACACATAAGGTATTTTAATACTTATAAAACTAGAACTCACTCAGCAACGCTGACTTTTATGCATTTTCAGTTGGCAGGTAATATTGCTGATGATGGCACACGTGGAGGCTACTCCGCAGGGCATGACTGGCATCCATTCACACGTAATATTATTGTTGTTTTATAATGCAATTAACGGATGTTTTCTTTTGTAACTTAACAATGTTGTATTGCATAACAACAGTAATTTATTAATGAAATGAATAGGCTTTTGTTAATGTAATTCCGCTGCAATGTTTTATGAAATGTATATTATTATGTATGTTTAGTGTTATGAATGACCAAATGTGAAGTGCTCGGGAATGGTGCCTTACAAGTTGGTATCAGAGCCAAAGTTTAAGTGAACTCAGCAAAATATTTTCAAAAAGCTAATCTTAAATTGAGAATGGGACTAAAGGAAAGGGATGTCGGCCCGAGTAGCTATGTGCCATCAGATATTTCTTTTCTCAAAGTTAATTGGAGTTACATGCGTGTGGTATTTGATTATGTGCTTATAGTAGATTTAGATACTGATATAGTCAGGATAGGAAATGCTTGGGGTGTGAAGAGTAAATTAAGTGGCTAATCATAATTGGCCACTGTAATTAGGGATTTACTATACTTAACATAAACTGAGTTATTCCTTGAATGACCGTGTTAGTGTTTGAATCTTATAATGATTAAAGAATGGCTGGAGGTAGATCATCTAAGGCTTCTAGGGGTGGAGCACAGGGAGGACGTGGTGCTAAACCGCGTGTTACTAGGAACAAGACTAAGACTGCTGAGAGGGCCCGTGAAGAGCCCGAGATGCATCACCAGGAATGTGGTGATGAGAGTGCGAACTTAAGGGCCATGGTGAAAGAGGCGGTGGTAGAGGAAGTCCATCAAGTCATGCAGACGATTCTACAGTCTGTAGTGACTGAAGTGATCAAAGCTGTAAGAGAGGATGAGAAGAAAGAGAGGAGAAGGTCCACCGGAAGGGAGGAAAGAGAGCGATCGGAGACCAAGACGATTGTCTCGAGTGAGTAGGAGGAGGAGGAAGCAGTGCAGGAAACTGCACGAGGATGTAACTATAGGGCATCCCCTAACTTTTTATCGAAATGGCAATGCTGCTGCTGTTCACCGCTGGGTGAGAGAGATGGAGACAGTACTTGAGATTAGTGAGTGCAGGGAGGATTAGAAGGTGAAGTTTGCCACTCACTCTTTTGTTGACTCGGATCTGTGTTGGTGGGACAATATTGTCCAAGCCGAGGGCAGCAGGGCCATTGGCAAGATGAGATGGGAGAGCTGAAGAAGCTGGTGATTGAGGAGTTATGTCCTCACGGAAACTCGACAAGATAAAGAGGGAGTTCTAACAACTGAAGGCAGGCACCATGACACACCAGCAATACACCACCAAGTTCAATAAAATGGCAAGGCTGGTGTCGAATCAGGTGATGTCGGTATCGAGGAAGATCAATAAGCACATTTAGGGATTGCCAGCTGACATCCGCAGGCATTTGATCGCCGCCCGGCCGGGTACCTTTCTATCGGTGGTAGACCTGGCGGGTAGGTTGTATGATAAGAGGGAGGTGGAAGTAGTCGAGGCGAAGAGGACAGGTAGTGGTGACAGGAACTGGAGCGGGAAAAGGTTTGGACATGGTGGCTTCACTCCAAACAACAAAAGGATGAAAGTTGATGACCGAAGGGTGGTGTCATCAAGCTCAGGGATAAAGAAGTATGGTAAATATGGGAGAGAGCACGCTGGTGAGTGTAGGCTAGGATTAAATGTTTGCTTCAAGTGCGGGAAGCCTGGCCACATCTCTAAGGATTGTAGGGTGGAGAGGTGCTACAACTGTGGTGAAGTAGGCCACCTGAGTCGAGACTGTAAGAAGCCAAGGGTCGAGCGTTCTGGAGTGAAGAAAGGGACGGAAGATGGAGGACAGAGGGCAACTGCTAGAGCATTCACGATGACGCGGGAGGAGGCTAGAGTGGATCCCTAAGTCGTGTCAGGTATGTTTCTAGTAAACCAAACTTATGCCTCTGTGTTATTTGATTCTGGTGCTAGTATGAGTTTTATTTCTACTGATTTCTGTGATAAGTTGTCTTTTAGTAGTAGAAATATTAGTGAGCCATTCGACATAAAAACTGCTATTGGTAAGTCCACTAGAATTACTGATATGATAGATGACTTTGCCATAGAACTAGAAGGACATAAGTTTTCTACTAAATTACATGTGATGCCCATAGGTGGATTTGATGTAGTACTAGGGATGGATTGGTTAGCAACCTATGAGGCAAACATCGTGTTGCAAGAAGCTGATTCGATTAATTACGCCTTATGAAAGTTCGGTGATGGTTTAAGGTGATCGCGTCACTACGGTTCCAAAGGTGATTGCGATGGCGGTGGCAGAAAAGTACATGAGAAGTGGATGTAGTGCCTATCTGGCCTACGTGAAAGATGTGTACGCATCAGTACCATAACTGTCTGACGTACTAGTGGTGTGCGATTTCCCAGACGTGTTTCCAGAAGACTTACCAGGTGTGCCACTGGATCACGAGATTGAGTTTCAAATTGATCTGATACCCGATGCTCAACCCATTGCCAAAGCACCGTATCGATTAGCTCCTACCGAGATGAAGGAACTAATGAATCAACTACAGGAGTTGATGGATATAGGAGTCATTCGACCAAGTATCTCTCCATGAGGTGCTCTGGTGCAGTTTGTGAAAAAGAAAGACGGTAGTATGCGGATGTGCATTGACTACCGGGAGCTGAACAAGTTGACGGTAAATAATCGGTATCTGTTACCTAGGATTGATGACTTGTTTGATCAGCTGTAAGGTGCTAGTTAGTTCTCAAGGATAGATCTTCGATCTGGTTATTACAAGAAGGTGAAGGAACAAGATATCCTTAAGACAGCTTTTCACACGCGTTATGGACATTAGGAGTTTCTTGTTATATCTTTCGGTTTGACTAACGCGCCAGCTGGCTTTATGAATTTAATGAACTGAGTGTGTCGGCCAATGTTAGATAAATCAGTGATCATGTTTATTGATGATATCATGATTTACTCAAAGAGTGAAGAAGAGCATGCCGGCCATATTCGGGAAGTGTTAGAGACACTTAGAAGAGAGAAGTTGTATGCCAAACTCTCAAAGTGTGCTTTCTAGTTGCGCAATGTTCAATTTTGGGTCACGTGGTAAATGCTAAAGGAATTATGGTGGACCCGGCGAAGGTTGGGGCGGTGATGCAATGAAAGTATCCAAGGACGCCATCCGAGATCTGTAGTTTCTTGGCTTTGGTGGACTACTATAGAAGATTTATATAAGACTTTTCCAAGATAGCCTCACCTTTGACCAAATTGACCCGCAAAATGTGAAGTTTGAGTGGGGTCGGAAACAGGAGGATGCTTTCGACGAGTTAAAGACGAGATTGACTCGAGCTCCTATCTTGACGTTGCCCTAAGGGAGTGAGGACTTAGTGCTATATTCGGATGCTTCTTATTCGGGACTAGGTTGTATGTTAATGCAACGTGGAAGGGTAATAGCCTACACATCCCGACAGCTGAAAACCCATGAAGTCAACTACCCTACCCATGACTTGGAGCTAGCGGCTGTGGTCTTCGCGTTGAAGATTTGGAGGCACTATCTGTACGGGACGAAGTGCACAATATTCAAGGATCACAAAAGCTTAAAGTACTTCTTCGAGCAAAAGGATCTCAATATTAGAGGAGATAGTTAGAGCTCATCAAATATTATAATTGTGAGATCCATTATCATCCGGGTAAGGCCAACGTTGTGGCCGGTGTTCTTAGCCGAAAAGAGAGACCCGAGCTGATTCGGGTAAAGTCTTATTAGTTGGTTATGACCTCGGACTTGATGATGCAAGTCAAAGGATTTCAAGATGAGGCGTTGAAAGAAGATCACCTTAACTCTGAAAGAATGAGAGGTCTAGTCTCAGAGTTGGGAGAAAACACTCACGGACTGAGAACCCGCTTCGGACGGATGTGGATTCCCCGATACGGAGATCTAAGGTGACGAATTATGGATGAGGCTTATAAGACTCGATAATCAATTCATCCCGGTGCCATGAAGATGCATCAGGGTATGAAGAAAGATTATTGGTGGCCGGGAAAGAAGCGCGACGTGATAGAGTACATGAGCAAGTGTCTTACTTGTCCGCAAGTGAAGGCAGAACATCAAAAACCATACGGGAAGATCCAACTGTTGGATATACCCGAATGGAAGTGGGAGCACATCAGCATGGACTTTATTACTAAACTACCTCGGACAGCAGGGGGTGCGATACCATTTGGGTGATTGTTGATCGTCTGCCCAAGAGTTCTCACTTCCTACCAATCCGTGAGACATACTCATCCAAGAGACTGGCGGATCTGTTCATTAAGGAGGTTGTAACTCGTCACGGTGTGCCGGTGTCTATTGTGTCGGATCGTGACACCCGATTCACATCAAAGTTTTGGAAGAGATTCCATGATATGATGGGGACGAAGCTACATATTAGCACGGCTTACCATCCTCAGACAGATGGTCAGTTTGAGAGAATGATTCAGACGCTCGATGATATGCTTCGAGCATGCGTGATCGATTTTGGAGGGAGTTGGGATGATCCACTTACCGTTAGCGGAATTCTCATACAACAACAGTTACCATGCCAGCATTGGCATGCCACCTTACGAGATGTTATATGGTAGGAGGTGAAGGATGCCCGTATGTTGCGTGACATCGGGCAGAAAGAGTTGGGAAGCCTTCAGGTGATCGAGGCTACAACTGAAAAGTTAGAGAAGATCAAGGCTTTCATAAAAGCGGCTAAGGATAGACAAAAGTCGTACGCTGACAAGTGGCGTAGACCGATTGAATTCAAGGTGGGCGACCGAGTTATGTTGAAGGTCTCACCTTGGAAAGGAATCATTCGATTCCGGAAGAGGGGCAAACTAAGCCTGAGGTACGTAGGGCTTTTCCGAATCATCGCATGAGTAGGAGAAGTGGCCTATCCAATTCAAATTGCCTGATGAGTTAAGTGGAATACATCTAACATTCCATGTATCTTGTCTAAAGAAGTGCTTAGCTGATGAAGATATGATTGTACGACTGGACGATATCGAAGTGGATGAACGGCTTAATTATGTGGAGCAGCCAGTGGCAATCATCGATCGGAAAGAGAAAACATTAAGGAATAAAGTGGTTCCACTAGTGCGTGTGCAGTGGAAACACAGAAAGGGTTTAGAGTCTACATGGGAGACTGAAGAAGAGATGAGACGGCATTACCCATAGATATTCAAAGAGTGAGGGGTTTCGGGGACGAAACCTCTTTAAGGGGGTGGACTTGTAACACCCAGGAACTTTGGTCAATTAAAATAAAAGAAAAGAAAAAGGAAAAGGAAAACAAAAGTAATTAGAAAGAAAAAGGAAAGTATCTTGAAAGAAAGGAAAAAGAAATAAAGTGGAAGGGGGTAAAGTTTAAATAAGTACAAAAGTCAAATATTTTCATATATTATGGGTATGGCCGCCCATATCACATTTTCCCATATGCTTTTGTCGACAAAATAGAAGAAGAAGAAGAACAAAAGTAGATCCTCTTTGGTTCGAGAGCAGCAAAACTTGGCCAAGGTAAGCAAATTTAGCATAATTAGTTCGGTTTTTATGGATTTTCATCCATGAAACTGATTTCTACATGTTCTTATGTGTGTACATGTGTTCGGGTATGTGTTTTTGACTTGTTTAGGTGTTAGAGTTCTTTTAAAAGTTCAAGTCAAAGGAGTTGAGCATTGAGCAGCTAAGGTGAGTTTCTAGACCCTATATTTTGTATGTTTTTTAAATATTTCAGGGCTGAAAATGCATGTAAAACATTTTTAAACTTTTGTATGTATGACCGTTTGTATATATGCTTGTATGATGAGGTTTTATGGTTGAACATGCTAAGTTAAAGCTTAGAATGGTACTGAGAAGCTTAGAACATGTTAAGATTTGTGTTTGGGACTGAAAAATATGTAGAAAGATGTAAGTTGATGGTCATGCGCCCAAACAGGGCCCATGCGCCTACTATTTTGCCTTAGAAAAAGTTTAAGTAAGGTCATGCGCCCAAACAGGGCCCATGCGCCTGAAAAATGTGCCTTAGAAAGTTCAGTATATGATGATGTGCCCAAATAGTAGTCGATGCACCTAGAAATGTCTTAGAAAATTCTATGTGAAAGCTTATGCTCCTGAACAGTAGTTCATGTGCCTAAGTTTTTGAAGAAATGCCTAAGTATAAGGTGATGCGCCTAAATAGTGCCCATGCGCCCAAGGGGCTCATGCGCCTAAGTGTTGAAACAGTTAAGTATAGGCTCATGCGCCTTTATAGTCGAGAAACGCCCAAACAGTCTTCATGCGCCCAAATAGTGTCCATGTGCCCAAACACCTAGAAAATTTCCTGGAATTTTGGGAAAAAACAGAATGTTAGGGTCTGACCGTTGTTTGACCTATGGACGGTTTTGGCCAATTTTGAGCATGAATATGTGATGGTATGGATAGATTATGTATAGTGATATGATGAATGTATGATATGCATATGTGTATGATGTGTTATCTTTCATTGATTTTCAAAACGTAAAAATATATTATAATATAATATACGTTAAGTATTATGTTATGACTTTACATTGTATGACGAATGTATGAAAGAATGTAAAGTATAACGTAATCAAGTGAAAGATAACAAAGATGAAAAGTGAAATGTAATGAAAGAAAGAATGGCTTGCAAGAAAATAGAAAGGAGGTGCTTGACCATGTTGTCGTTAGCTCAACTGTGTGCGGTTTTAATAACCCGAAGGATGCATACAGGGTCAATCATTGAGATTGATGGGACCCTTATGGCATGCCTTAGGTGACTGGGTTAGCTTCGTGCACAATGTTCGTGGTCTACTTGTAGACCACAGGCCCAGCATCAGCTTTGTGCACAATGTTCGGGGTATTGTACATCGATCCATATGAAAGTAAAGAATGATGAAAAGTATGAAAAGTATGAAAAGTAAGTAAAAAATGATGAAAAGTATGAAACGTACGTATGAAAGTAAAGAATGATGAAAAGTGCGAAACGAAAGAATGTGTATGAAAGTAAAGATAGTGAAAAGTATGAAATGAAAGTATGTATATGAAAGCGAATGTTAATGTAAAGAATGGAAGGAAACTATGTATACAATGATAAAGGATAGTAATTTAAGTATGAAAGAAAGAAATAAACAATGAATATTGTTTGAATGTACGTATGATGTGTGCTTGTATACGAAAGTAAAGTATTTTACGGAAAGGTGTATTTCGTATATAAAACACATAAGGTATTTTAATATTTATAAAAATAGAACTCATTCAGCAACGCTGACTTTTATGCATTTTCAGTTGGCAGGTAATGTTGCTGATGATGACACACGTGGAGGCTACTCGGCAGGGCAAGACTGTCATCCATTCACGCATAATATTATTGTTGTTTTGTATTACAATTAACGGATGTTTTCTTTTGTAATCTAGCAATGTTTTATTGCATAACAATAGTAATTTATCAATGAAATGAATGGCCTTTTGTTAATGTAATTCCACTGTAATGTGTTACGAAATGCATATTATGTATGTTTAGTACTATGAATGGCCAACTGTGAGGTGCCTGGGAACAGGGCCTTACACTTATACATATCCCCTCTCCTGGGAGATCTAAGAAGCACCAATTCCTAAGGAATTTTCATCCCAGGTTTGAGGATAATACACTAATGCTCTGTGAAAATCATTTGGTGCTTTTGATCATAGAACTGAGAAACACTAAAGAGATTATGTTCAAGCTGTTTGACAAAGTATACTTTGTCCATTTTTAACTTACCATTGAATACACTACCTCTACTAGAAATGTATCCTCCGGCTTCACCCCTAAATTAAACAGGGCCTCCATCAAAATGTTAAAATTGTTAAAGGAGAAATTTTTTCCCTATCATATGCCTAGAGCATCCACTATCTACAATCTAAATGTTTCCATTCTTCTCGTGGGGATGTCCCTGCACACCATGTGAAATGATTAGTTTCTATTGGCAGCCCAGACCTTATTGGTCTTGGGCTCTTCCAATGTAGATGACATAATTCAACCAAAATGTATGTAAAGGGGTTCAACTATGGTTTATGAAAAAGAGGTTTGGGCTGCAGCATCTTGTCTAATCTTCCACTCCATCCTATGATTGATCAGTGTAGATGAGCCTAAAGAGGCTTGAGCAGTAGGGTTTGCTTCCGATGCTTCTTTGTTCTTGGAAGAAGTTGCCACCACTTTTTCTTCCAAAGCAGTCTTCTTCTTGGAAGATTTCAAAGGATTCCTTTTATTCCTTTGTTTGTTTTTAGCCTTGTCTTCCGAAGCTATTTTCCTTTCAGAAGAATGAGTTTCTTTCGAAAGCAACTTGGCTTCAGAAGGTCCAAATGTGAAACCTTCCTTGACTCCTTCTTTAACACTTGAACCATATGGTAAGGTCCAAATATGAAACCTTCCTTGGCTACTTCTTTCTTAACATTGTTTGCATAATGTGTGCTTGCTAGATTATAGTAACAATCTTTAGCCATGTGATTATGCATGCAACATATTATGCACTCAGTGTTAACTTTAATGGGGCATGAGGGTTGTTGTTTCTTGTACTTCTTGACTTCTTTAACAACCTTCCCCTTTAACTTATGATTCTTCAGCTGGACAGGAGTACTGTACTACACTCCTTTCCTAAATCAGAGTTTCCAGCCACTTAGAATCTAGCTGAGATGACTACATCCTTTTGCCTAGGGTCTATTTTCATCTTAGACTTAACCACCTTCTTAGCAGTTTTCCTAGCTGACCTGATCTTTTTCTTTCTGTCTTTGGTGTTCAGAGGTTCATCCTCAACTGTATGGATGAGGTTTTCCACCTTATCCATCACTGTGGTGGTCATCATTATTACATCATTCTTCTACTCAAAGGGTAGTAGATCAGTAGTTGAAACCTCTTGCTCATTTGAGTGTGGTGGGGATGTTTCATTGGTTCCAACCCACTCTTGCTTTGATAGCACACATTTGAGTGGGTGGATGACGCAAGAATGGTGTTGAAGTTATGCTCCTGAATAGCATACTTTTCTGCTTTAGCCTCAGCACTAGCTAGGCTTGAGCCTCGGTCAAGTTAGAAAGTAAGTCTTTTATTTGAGCCCTGTAGTTTGAGTGTTTATGTTTTAAAGAAGATAAAGTTTTCTCTAACTCATCAATTTTGAATTTATAGTCAGATTCTGCCCTCTTAAAATCAGATTTTACTATGTTTAAGGACTGAATATCAGACTTGATCTCCATGTTGTAGTCCTGATACATTTTAACCTTAGCTATACAGGCTGGAGTATAGAGATGTTCATATACCTTGGTATCACCGGTTCTAGCCATGAGAGTTTGAGCAGGGGTGACATCTTGCACCATGAAGCTCCAATCAACTTGTTGAGCAATAGTTGCAGCTTGCTCCTCAGTTAGCTTGGTTGCAGCCTTTAGGGTAGCATGATGTTAGGAGGCTTGAGCTGCTCCAGGATTAGATCTAGGAACTTTGCATTCCCTTGCAAAATGACTAAGTTGGTTACAGTTGTAACATTTGGCTTTTGACTTATCAAACCCAAACTTGCTGTTAGTTGGGTTTTGAGGGAATTATCTTCCAGTTCTTTTAACAAACTTCTTTGCTCTGTAGGTTAAAAGAGCCATCTGTTGGACAATGTCCATGCATTCTACATCTTCTGGGCTAAAACACTCTAGATCATCAAAATAGAATTGAAAATCACTAGTGTTCATTTCCTGAAACAAAAGCACAACTATGCTAGAAAGGACTTTGTTGAGTTTGTTGAGACCTAGGTGTCTCAGGAAATATGATGTAAGCCCCAGAGGAGTATGATGGTTGTTAATTATAGTTCAGGTAAATCTGGGGCTGGGGAGTTCTTGACCCTTCAGCAACATGTAGCGCATTGCTGACAGGAGGGTTTGAGCTTCTATTCATCTGATTGCCCTTCTGAGTCTCCATCTCCATATGATATACATCAAGGATCATGTATAGTTCAGTCATGGTGAGTGTGTTCAGATTCTCAGTTCTCTTGAAAAAGACATAATAGAAAGTCCATTCATGAGGAAGTGCACTCGTGAACTTTCTTACTATGTCTCCCTTCTGAAGAGTCATTCCCATAGACTGAAGAGATGTGATTAAGTCCATATATCTGAAGTATTATTGACTTAAGGTCTCACCAATAACATAAGTGAAGTTTTCAAACTTCTACTTCAGTATATCCTTCTTGGACTCTTTGGATTCAGAGGAACCAGAGTACATCAATGTTAAAGCATCAAAGGGGTTCTTTGGATGTTTTGTAGTCTTCAAAGCCTACCATCAAAGAGTATATCTTTCTTGGTATCGTTGTAAGCAGTACAGTCATTTCTTTGCTATCGATGTTCATTCTTTTGAAGTCTTCATCAAAGTAGTCTTCAACATCCTTCTCGATCATGGCACCATTACCAGTTGGTGATGCCACCTTTGGCTTGTATGGACCATGAGTGATAGACCTCCATATCCGTTTGTCTTGATACTTGATGAAACCTTTAATAGGTTGACACCAGCTCCTAAAATTATTAGGGGTAATGATAGGAGCCTTCTTCATGGTTCCCATCTCAGTCTAAGAGTATTTCTGATTGAGGGCCATTTGAGTAAAGTAAGTGAGTATGAAGAAACAAGGGTGATTTAGGATGGTTAGATCTCATAATCAAGAGTCTAAAATGCTCTGATACCAATTGTAGGATCAGTGCTTGTCTCTCAACATAATATTTTCCTCACAAACTCATTAAGCCTCACTCGTTTGATGATTGGAATCTCTAACTAAGTTGATGATAATATACTAAGTTAATGAACATAATAAATAGTTTTTCAAGATACTTGTATATATTACCTCTCAACTCGGTGTTTACAAGACTCTTACAAAGCATGCAAAATAAGTTACATTGAGAAACTATATATACTACTATCTACAGTCGGTTATACTTAGAAAACCAGCTAGAACTTACATCTAAACAAATACTACATTGCTAGAAGTAAGGTATCTAAGATAAAATACTATCCTATATTAGGTAGTCATGACATGTCCATGACTTACCTTTTGTTACCTACTAAAGTTGGTAACTGTACTAACTGATAAAAGGTTAACAGTGGAATAAAGTATGGTCAACTAAATAGGCATAGGAAAACATCATACAGTATATCAGAGTTTACAACATGTGTCAGTCAGACCATACTTATGTCCACTAGTCCATTGTTAGTTTTTCTGAAGGTTAAATGACATCGGAAGAATAAGTTCTTCCGAAACCATTTATACTTCAGAAGAGATAACTTCTTCCGAGACTTCTGCTAGTCTTCATGGCTTTGTTCCTTTGGAAGACTTTGTCTTGAATCTTCTAGGTGTTTTACTTCAGAAGGAGAACTGCTTAGTCTCGTAAGGCTGAGTTCTTCCTTTGGAAATTCTTCATCCTTTAAGATTCAGAAGATCTTAGACTTAGCTTCGGAACTCCATCTTTGTCTTCGGAAGACTTTGATTAGATGTACTCAAAATCTTCTAAGTATACTTGTGGTTACACCAGCCTCATCTGAGCCAACAACATTTTCTCCACGTGATGTTTCTAGTGGGGTAGGTGGTTGATTTCCACATTAGTTCCTAGTTCGTCCAGCTTCTTTATTTCTTCCCCTGGTTGCTCCTCTCCTTCAAGTACAAATTCCTCGTCTAGGTGGCATTCTGGTGTCATCATAGATAAACTTATTTAGTATCTCATAAATTGGTTTCAAGTATATCATCTGTTGAACCCTGAAAGGATCATTCATGCCAATTCAAGTAGTGGTTGATAGTTGTTCTGCTGGAAATCTCCTCAAGTCCAAGAACCAATGCGGATGAAGAATCTGCATTAACAAAAGAAGACCAAGAGTCGGCTATCCGCATTTGTATATACGGATGACCAAAGAACAAATGCTGACAAGTGTTTGTTCTTCCGCATTAACAAATGCGAAAAGCCGAACAAATGCTGACAATGAATTGTACATCCATATTAGTTAATGTGGATGCTTAGCAACAAATGAGCCAAGTGTTTGTTCAACCGCATTTGTCAATGCTGATGACCAAACACTATTGCGATAAAAGAAAAACAAATGCTGATGAAGATCAACTCCGTATTAGTTAATACGGATGAACAACAACAAATGCTGATGAAGGCTTTTTGTACTTAGATTGATTATAGTACAGGGGTAATTTAGTCTTTTATGAAGGCTTTCTGTCAGCCTATAAATAGAATAGAAATCCTCATATGTGAGGTGACAGAGAATAGACATTAGACAATCAGAAAATTTTGTTTCATCTTATGTTCACATGGTGTATTGTTACTGTAGGTTACTCAAACCCTAGCATTTATTGTAACCATTCACCTTAATCAATACAAAGAGCATTTATGAGTATTTCATGCATTCAATGTTCTGTGATTGTTTGATTCCGCCTTACAATCATTGACTCAATCATCATATTAGATCCTTGTTGATTCACAATAACAGAGAATATCATTCTCACACCCAGTCAATTGGTATCAGAGCCTTGACTCTCGGTTCTTCTTCAAATCTGCATAGATCTAAGCTGAACTCGATTGATCTGGTGATTGAGTTGCCGGTAGAGTGTTCGACTACCTCTATTCAGTATACAAGTTAAATATCTGCTAAAATACTTCGACAGACACTGTTCATCCGTAATCACCCTCAAGAACAAATCTGTGAACAGTTGCTCAACCATAAAATCATAACAGAAGCATAAAAAAACTTCTAAAAATTACAAAATAAGTTCTAATAAATTTATGCCTACACTCAGCAGATCTGGTTATATAAGCCTGTTTTGGACTATTTGGACTAGGTGGACTTAACAATCAATCTAATCTTTATTCAAACAAGTTAAAAACAGCTTATTAATATGGATTCACATACTTTCTCTAAACTTGGTCATACTCCTAAACCTCCTATGCATAAACACAAATCTGAGTTTAAGCAATAGAAGATTAGGTTCATGAATTACATTACAGGTGTACATCCCGACTATTGGATTTCCATATGTAAGGGCCTCACATTCCAGTGACACTTTCTGCTAACCAGGCTGCTTTGTACAAAACCTCCAGAATACCTATAGAGGATTTCACTCTTGATGATGATGACTACAAAAAGATAAAAATTGATCTCAAAACATATTCCATTCTGACTCAAGCATTGAAAATGGGTGTGCTAAAAAGGCTTGAGAAATACAGAACAACTAAAGCTGTGAGGGATGCACTGTTGATTATGTGTGAAGGCAGCAGTGAAATAGCTGTAATTAACAAGGATAAACTTGTTAATCAATATGAAACCTTTCATCACTCCCAGGGGGAGTCAATCTCAAAACAATTGCATAGATTTGTGCAGCTGGTGAATGATTTAGAGATTATAGGGGTTACATATAAAGTCAAAGAGCTGAACAAAAAGATGCTTCATAGCCTTCCTGAAAGCTGGAAACAAAATGTTACCATGTTGAAAAACACTCTTGATCTAGAGAGTACCACCTTAGACATAATGATTGCCAAAATTGAAGCTCTTGAACTTGATGAAAGGAGCAGGAACCTTGGTGGACCTCGAGCTATTGAAGCATATAAATTTCCATCAGACACTCACTCAGTGGAAAATGCATTCATTACTGAGGATGATGATTTTCTTTCCTCAAGAGATCAAGTGAAGACAACCGGTTTCATTGCTGCTCCATCAACAAACAAGCCATCAACATCATCTCAACTAACAGGGTTCACTGCCACTCCTACATGTCTGTCTGGAGACCAAAGGTCTGAAGAGCAAAAGGCTACTACAATGCCTTTATTGCAAGCTTTGAAGCCTACTTGGGAGGAAGACTCACTTCTGCCCACCTGAACTAAGAAGACTTGGAAGAAATGGATCCGGATAATATGGAAGAAATGGATCTACAATGGCAAATGGCTATGATAGCAATGAGAGCCAAGAAGTTCTTAAGAAAAGGGAGAAAGCTTAGTTTGAATGAAAACACAAAACTTGATATGTCAAATCCAAAGTCAAATGCTTCAATTGTGATATGACTGGCCATATTTCAAGAGAATGTAATGCTCCTAGAAGAAACAACAATAGTTTCCAAATGAATTCTCATGGCCAATCAACCTCACAACCAAACTCAAGCTATCAATCCAACAATCATCAACAGTAGTATCATCACCAACAACAACATCAACATCCATACCAGAGTTAGCCATAACTAACAAATCAAGCTCATGGAACCAACCAATCTACCTTAAATACTCTTGTCATCAGACAAGATAGAGTATGTGACTGGAGCTTATATGCTGAGGAAGTGAAGCCTCAATTTCAAAATCATGCACTCATGGCTCATATCAACAATGGCCCAACTCCAATGCCATCTGAGGTAAAATCTAATTTGTGTAGTGATAAATGTATTGCTGAACTACAGGGTTACCATGAGCACAATCACAAATTGGCAACTAAAATCAAAGAAGAAAAAGTAAAATCTGAGATGTATAAAAGAGAAATCAAATGCTTTGAAATAAAAATCAAATCGCTCAATTCCGATATAGCAAAACTGCATGGAGAAAAGTACACTCTTGCAGCTGAAAATAAAAAATTAACTGAAAAGCTAGCCCAATCCAAAGCTGAGCAATCAGTTACTGAAGTGAAACTTGTAAAGTTTCAATTGTCTTTTGCTAAACTGCAAGATATACTTGATTCATAAGAGGAGCACAATGGTATGACTGGGATTGGATACAATTCATGTCCCCCACCATATAATGACAATTACACTGTCATGCCTGAGTCTGTCACTCTGACTGGTAAAATTGAACCTAAAACTATTGAACCTAAATCAATAGTAACTCAAATCATTAATCTTCAAAATAAACCAAGTGTTTATATTAAAACAAATGAGGAAAAAATTAAGTTAGGTCATCCTATCAAAATCAAAGAGTACTCAGACAAGACAGTGAATGTCATTAAACCAAGAAGTTCTGTCAAAGCTATAGTGCCTTTTGTGAATTTTTTTCCTGCAATTTCCAAAGAAAAGAAGATTACAGATGATTCTATGAAACCATCTGCTGAAAGCAGATTTGATTGTGAGATCAAATCTCCAAAGAATTCAATCAAATCAGATAATGTTTCACCAAAAATCAAAAGCAAAATCTCACTGGTTTCAAAAACAAAGATCAAATTAGATCCTTAATCATCAAAACCAAAGCAAGAGGTTGGTTTTGATAAAGATCATGTAAACAACAAAAAGAGGAGGACGGAAAAAGTTTAAGAAAGCAAAATCAGCCTAAGAAAATCAAAACTAATAGAGTTGTGAACCAAACTACTAAAAGGGCTGATCATGCTTCCTCACCAAAATCAAAGATTGAGGCTCTATCCAAAACTAGTAAAGCTACTGAGGCCTCAACACCAGGATCAGTGTCAAGAAACAAACACATGTATTGTGACGTGTGTGAAATGTCAAATCACAGAACAGATAAGTGCTATTTCAATCAATATTTCTCAATCTGTGACATGAACAATCATGCCACCAAAAATTGCTATTTTAACAAATATTGTTCTATTTGTGATATGACCAACCACAACACATCTGATTGTTTCTTCAAACAAAATGGCTTGAGAATTCCTCAAAGCAAGCCCATCTCACCAATCACATCTGTGAAACCCAAAATCAACAGTCATTTTCATCATAAA
>BJCO01363507.1:0-22575 GCA_018326465.1 Flaveria floridana
AAGGCGCGTAGATGCTGTTATCAGGTTTTCTCGTCACGATAGTCGTTTCCTCACATAATAACACTAATATAAGTGTAACTAAGATTAAATTAGGCCAAATTCTCACTTTTACCTATGACGTTAATATTTCTTTCCCGGTCGGTTGGTAGCAGCGTTTACTTTCAGACATTCGCCGGATTCGGGTTTTCATGATCGAACACGCATGAAATAGAAACGTAAGCACACGTAGGACTCTAATCAATCTTTAGATTAGTTTATTTAGTGCTATATATTCTAAAACAAGACTGAGCATAGAAATCAAGATCTAGGGTTTCTAGAGAAATTACCCGGAAATTGAGGGTTGTCACAACTTCTTTTTATATGCATACACAGACAGTGATTATGGTGGATGCAACAACAACAAAAAATCCACTACTGGAGGTTGCCAGTTTCTTGGATCTATATTGATTTTCTGGCAGTGCAAGAAACAAATAAATGTATCTGTGTCAACAGCTGAAGCAGAATACATGGCTGCTTCTACATGCTGTTCTCGAGTGCTTTGGATTCAAAACCAAATGCTTGATTATGGCTTTAATTTTCTTAAAACACCCATACACATTGATAACACTGCTGCCATGTTTATTACTGACAATCCAGTTCAACATTCAAAAACAAAACATATAGATATCAAATATCACTTTCTGAGAGATTGTTTAGAAAAGGGTCTGATAAAGTTGATCAAAGTCTATACAGACAATCAATTAGCTGACCTTTTTACCCATTTGATTCAACAATATTTGAATTTCTGGTTCAATCACTTGGTATGATCAACTATGAATCAAACAAGTAATGTTTTGAAAAACATTAAAACATACAATCTTGATTTTGTCAAAGTCCAAGTTTAAATCAAACAAATATCTTTCAAAGTCAAGATATCATACAATCATTCATGTTATTTACTTAACAAACATTTTGGAATCACACATAACCATTCAAGAGAAATGATAGTACACTAGATTATTTCTGCACTAGAGTCCTTTTCACTAATAAAGACTGAGTATATTTTATTTGATATGTGGATAGGCTCAACATGGAACACCTAATATCACATACAACAGTGAAGAACTAAATACTCATGCTTGTGTGGTAAACCACATATCTTGGTTTATGGTAAGTTTTGGTCTATCCAATATGGGTTACTAGTAAATTAACTGCAATACACTAAGTGAAATAGTTTATAAATTTCCTAATCACACAATTGTCTCCCCCATTATGATTATCATAGACCTGGAGTACAACATGGAGTTCTTTGTTATGCTAAGCACATACCTGAATGACCTACATCATGATCCAAAAAGATTCCCAATAAGGAGCACATCCATTAAGGATGAACAATCAAAAGAATCCCAAGCAAAAGAATCCTAATGTGGATCACACAAAAGGATCAAATTGAGCATTTATACTCCCAAGTACTAGGTCCTAAGTATTGTAAGTGCTTGCTACTATATCTTGAGAAGGATTGATTTTAACATACAATCAGATGTGGGGTACACACAACTCATCCAAATAAACCCAAAACATGATAATCACTCACTGTTTAATCAATCATTACTACCATGCATGAGTTTAAGTGGTTCCAAATATCTGTAATCAATATTATATTAGTCTATGTCTATTCTCAAACTACATCAAACAACTTTATGAGGATTTGAGACTAGTATGATCTCATGCTATGTGCAATGATTTATGTTAAAACATGAAAAACAAAACAAATTCTTAGTTAGATAAAGTATTATCTTGTTAAATTCTTATCACACAAGCATTTGATAAATTTACATTCAATCACATTTCAAATTTTTACTAATTTATAAATGATTTTTATAACCATGCAAAAATTTAGGGGGAGAAATTGAACATGGAAATATCAATGTCAGCAGAACAAGTGCCTTATCATGCATGTTAAAATTTTAAATAAAGCCAAGTTAAACAAGCACCCAAACATAGCAGTTTGACACACATACATAAGCACCATATTGCTTGTGAGTGATATTTTAAACGTCCATATATTGAACATGTTGAAATTTTTATATTTTAACAAACATTTCTGGCTTCGGAAGAAAATTTTATTAAAATTCTGCTTCGGAAGAAAATCAAACATCATTCAGAAGAAAAGTAAACTTTTCAAACAAATAAAATAATTTTCAAGTATACACAGCGAACATACAAACATTCATCCACTGTAGCTAGAGTATCCTTGAAAAATGCAAAAGGATAAACAAACAAGTCCACAACGGATGATGTTGGTAAGGTATCCATTGTGAACACCATACCAATTCACAACGCATGAACAAATGTTCATCCGGTGTGAAAGTCAATTGAATAAACAAGTCTATATAGCGTATGAACAAATGTTCATCCACTATATAAGATAAATTAAAATTAACTTGTTTCAAGGGTCCACAACGCATGAATAGATGTTCATCCACTGTGAACAATCAAACAAAGTTTCTAAGTGTCCACAGCGTATGAATAAATGTTCATCCGCTGTGAACCATCAAACAAACTTTCTAAGTGTCCACAACGCATAAACAAATGTTCATCCACTGTGAATAACCAAACACACTCAAAAGTTCACAGCGTATGACTTTTAGTCATCAGTTGTGAAGATTAAGCCATTAATCAATTTGCACAGTGGATGAATAAATCTTCATACGTTGTGAAAAACAACCATTTAAAGGACCAAAGCGCATGACTAAATGGTCATCCACTGTATAAATTAGTCAAAGGGGTTCACAACGTACAATTTTAAAGTTGTACAGCGGACGCACTGTTCACACATCGCATGTGTAAGTCACAGTGGACACTTAAAATTAAATTTTAGGTCTACTATTTACAGCGGAAACACACACTGTATACACAGCGGACACAGTTTTTCCTATGTATATATATTTCCACACTTGTGATTTTTTCATTCATCACGAGTGAGAGAGAAATCAAATTTTAAACCATTCAAACAGTCGATAAACCCTTAAACCCCTGATCATTCAAAACAACATTCTATTTGATTTTTCATCTGATTCACAATCAAATAGGTATACTAACATGATTCTAAGCATCAATCATACATTAAAACATCTAGGTCTGAGATTCTGATTCAAAAATTATTCAACCTAAGTTGAACATTGAATCAAAATCAAACATGAATTTTTTGATGTTTTAAACCAAATCAAACACTAAATAAGTGTTAGTTGGCCTTAGTCGAATGTATTAGAACTGTTGTTTGGACGTAATTTGATTAAGTGCTCATTGGATTCATGAACAGTCATGATGTTCATGCCATAATCATACAAACATTAGTGATGAATCTTTGAAAATGTTGAAAATTGCTTGAAATATGTTATAGCTTTGTAAACATGTTCAAAAGGATGTAACAAACATGAAAATCCAGTTGATTTGGCATGGCATTTAACACACAAGCATTAATTGCAATTTCAGTAAATGTGCATTTAATAGTAAAAGTTTGACTCTAAAAAGTCAAACTAAATCTCATGAACAAATTGGTATGAGATAAATTAAATGTATAAAGTGAGCAAAACAACTTGTTGGTGATTTAAAAAACATGATGTAATGCAAACTGGATAAAATTAAATTGAAACAAACAAGTTTTTCATGATCAAAATTGATTAATGTTGACTTTTGAAAAGGTCAAACTGATTCATGTGTAAACATGTCAAATAACATACACCTAAGTCAAACACAAGTGTTTAGACATACATTTTAACATCTCATAACAAGCATAGAAATCCAATAAACACTTAATTAATACTTCATCATCACACATTATTAGCATAACAGATACTAGCATAAATCTCTTTATTGCAGATATGGCAAACCTAGTGTTTGTAAGAGATCACAATCTTTGTGCATTTCTAGACCCTGATTCACCAAAGGCTGCAAAGTACAGAGATATCAACATGCCATAAGATAGGCTGGTTCATGCTATGACAACCAGACCTAAGATCTATGAAGATCATATAGTCCAATTTTGGACTCATGCTCACCTAGAGCAGATGAATGGCCAGCAAGTGATAGTATCTTCTGTTCATAAACATCAGATTACTATATTAGAATAGAAGGAGAGTTTTACAATTAGGATATGATGATTCCCAAGGTCCAGTTGAATTTGATGAAAACTATGTGCTACATGTGTTTAGACAGATTGGTTACACTGGTACCATTGATAAGAAGCAAATCAAAAAGTCATATATGTGTGCATAATTCAGATTTTTAATGCATACATATCAAAAGACAATGACAAGTAGAAAGACTGGATGGGATCTACTTCTTTAAAAAGTTCTTCAGGTATAGCAAGTATCATAGCAAGAAGACCATTCAACTTTGTTGCAAAAGTGATGAATGGAATGATATACAACCTGACTGAATTAAGGAACAAGTTTAACATGTATCCAAGGTTCATTCAAATGATTATTGATGATTTACTTCCAGACAATCAAAGAGAAGGAGCTATCTTTCAGCCTGTTCATTTAATGAACATGTCTTCACCAGAATCAAATCTAGCTTGTACCAAGGAGCTGAGGTGCCTGGGCCAGCACACATGATTGATCATCACATTCCTATTCCAGACATCTTTATGAGGATTCCAGGACAAGATGATCCTCAGATGATGTTTCAACATACTATTCAGCAAGATCCAATCATCCAACAAGTCCCTATTATGCAAGAAGAGCAAGCTGCACCTAAACCTGCATCTATTATACATGATCTCATTAGATCTGGACCCCAACCATTCATTCAAGCACAAGAATAGGTTATTGAAGAATTACAATAGATGGAACCATTCCAATTTGAGCATCCTTTGCCTTCACCACCACAAAGCCCAACTCCATCAGATTAACAAACTTGGTCTTCTCTTTTGAGAGACATTGATGCTTCATTTCAAGAACATACCAGTCAGCAAGAAGAAGTAGGCACATCTTCTCAACATGAGCCTATTCAAGAAGAACATAGTGCTCATGTTGAATAAATGAGAACTGAAGAACAAGAAAATAAAATTCCTACTGAGGAAGAAATTGAATACTCAAAGGTGTTCTTATTCACTGAGTATAATAAACTGATTGAAAAACAACAGAGCTTGAAAGCTTAAGGACAAGCTGAAAAGTAAAGATGAAGAAATAGAGAAGCTCAAATCAGATCAAACAGCTTAAAAGTTGATTGTTCAATTTCTAGAACAACAACTCAAACAAGCAAAAGAAGAGCTGAAGGTGAAAGATCAAGATTTAAGTAGTGCAAGACTTGATATTGCATACTTAACAGAATAAACAGATTCAAAGGATATGGTGATTGATGAACTTAAAAGCACAATTTTTTCTCAAAATGAAGAAATTAGAAGGCTAAATAGAGAATTGGAGTATAGAAACACTCTACTTAATGAGGAAGAACATTCAGAAGGTCAAGAACAAGACCAGAGTGATGAGTTTGAAGAACAAATTATGAATCAATCTGAAGAAACAATGATTAAAGAGTCTAAAAAGGCAATCATCATTTATGAGGAACCTGATTCTATGGACCAACTCTTTGAAGAATCAAATCCATTTGAAAGCATGCACTATTCTCCAATCTTAATAAGATTGTCATACTCCTGACACACAAACAATGGAAACAAGCATTTTCCCTGTGAACCCATTGTCAGAAAAACAAAAAGAGTTAATCAAACAATTTACTAAAACTTTGAAAGATCCATCCAAAGATCAAGCATCATCATCATCTGATCCTCCTGTTAAAACTTATGAGAGAAAGAGAAAGAGGTTGTATTTAGCCTCTTTGATCAAAGGAAAACAACCAAAGGTTGAACAAGAAGAACCTACATCTCCTCCTCTCAAGCTTCTGAAAGTTAAATCTGAGCCAGTTAAGGTAGATGACCCACAACAAACAACTAAAGCATCTACACTTGAAGAAGGGGAGATAGACCAAACCCTTGATCAGCAACATGATTCTATCATTATTCTTAGTGATTTTGATGATGAAGAAGAGGAAAGAGATGAAGATGAAGTGATGCAAAGAATTCAAGAGCTTTTCACAGATGATCCTTAAACTTTGATACGGATTGAATTGAAAACAAGAGGGTTTCCTTATGACTCATTCATACATCTTAACCTGTATGAGGTTAAAGACTTGCTCAAAGACTTTTAAGAAGTCATGAAAAATAAAAAAGAGCAAACATACAAGAAATACAAGGAAAGTAAGGACAAACAAGAACTTGAAAAGAATCTACCAAAAGACCCTCAAATAAAGAAGATGACCTACTCCCAGGTTAAAAGCTGGTTGAGTTATACAAGAATACCTTACAGGTCATATGTAGGGAGATCTTTATCTCAAATGAAAGAAATGTTAAAGAAATTTACAAGAACATGCTGGCAAATGCTCTTAAGCCACAGATATTCAGACCTCATCTTGCATCTTCTCTATCCACTTATCATCAAGCTCCACCTGAACTTCATGCTATTGAGGAGCCCAGATAATTCGTGCCTCATACGCTATGTCCTGAAGGCAATGAAGTTAGAGAGATGATAAATGAGAAAACAAATTTTGTCAAGCTCTATGGCAAAATTACACTTACAGCAGATGCCAATGAAAGAAAGATTGTGGCATGGAAATATGATGAAATCTGGGATGCAGTACTGATCAAGAGATTATCTGGACTTGTCCAATACTTATCATACATATCCCAACTGGGATCTTTAAGCTATGAAGATAGATTGGACCTGATACAATTGAGAATGGTCAATCACACAAAAAATCACAGGGGAGCTGATTTCTACCATATTTTAAGAGCATACATGAACAGAAAACATCATGAAATGAAAGCCAAAGCTGACAGAGAAGATAAGTTGCACATTGAAAAGCTTATAAGAGAGCAAAAGTCAGCCAGCAAACAAAAAAAATCAGTGAAGAATCATCTTCAAAGATTTACTCTGACATCTTAGAACAGGTAGGTTACCCTCTGAGGCCATCAGACTTAAATTTGATCATGAAGAAAATTGATGGTAATCAATACCAACATCTAATCACTAGATGGTACTATAATGAGACCCACTTTGAAGTGGTGTTAGAGAGAAAGCTTGAGGGCAAAGTAGCAGCTGACATAAGGCTCTTTGACCTAGTGGAGATAAAGCTACTCTAATCATTTTATGTGTCATTTTTGAAGACCAAGACAGTCCTAGCAATAGAGGATGTGTTGTGCAAGGGAGATTGCTGCTATTTCATACAAATGCTAAGGATTTTAGGCACTGTGTATGTGAATGCTGCTCTCAAACATAGATTAGAAACAAATCAACAACCCTTAACACACATGGAGGGAATAATAGGAATGAGAATCTCTAAAGACAACAATCTTGATATTTTGAAAGGCAATCATGTTGTAACCACTCTAGTTAGCAACATTGATGTGCAAAGTCTGGGCAAATTCACTTTGGAGCAGCTTGTTCATCTAGCAATAAAGAGCAAATATGATGATCAGAAGGCTGCTATTGACTACTTTGTTGAACACCTAGTCAACTACAGGAATGCTTTGAAGATCAGTCCTCTGTCTGAACAAGTCAAAGAAGCTCACCAAGATCAAGCAACAGAAAAGGATGTGGAAAAGTCACTAAAAGCATCTGAAGAAATTCAGAAGAATGCAGAAGAATCTGGACCTTCTCACTCATAAGAGGTTTCTAACATACAAACAAAAAATTAAACAAACAAATATGTCTAACATAACAAACAAGCATGACAAAACAATCAATCAAATATTCTAAGCAAACAGTCAAGTAAATCTGGTTACACTTGTTTGATCATACAAAACATACATGTAATCATACAAAAAACCATGTAATCAGACAAATAGACACTCATGCATAACATTCAAACATGCAATCAAACATCATAAGTCAAACACACAATCAATTCAAACCATACATAACAAATACAATCACACACACATTATTACTAACAAACAAAAACTATAACAAGCAAACTTAAAGAGATGGCATCATCATCCTTAGGGGGAATATTGTTAGACTCAACAAGTGCTTTAAAGGAATAATGCATATAAAGGATAATGCTTCCCATAATCAAACATAATATGTTCTAACATTCAAACAATCATCAACTAACACATAAGCACAATTAACATCCATAGCATACACTAATTATTGTTTAATTTTTTTTCAGGATTGTAGATAAAAGAAATTTTGACAAGTGTCCACAGCGGATGAGATGCTGCCCACAACAGATGAACAAGATGGTGCAGCGGATGAACAAGATGGTGCAGCGGATGAACAAGATGGTGCAGCGGATGAAGATCAAGTCCAAGTGTCCATAGCGGATGAAGACATCCCACAGCGGATGATCATCACACGCATCAGATGCCAAGTCCATAGCTGATGAACTGTCCACAACGTATGTTCATCCACAGTGGATGAACATTTCACAGCAAACAACATGCAAACAACAAGTGTTCATAATATCCAAGACACAGAGGAGAAGTTATCTGACTCCACAGTGGACACCTTATCATCCACAGAGAACAGCTTATCATCCACAACGGACAGCGTGTAGACTTAGGATTTTTAATGTAATTTTTGTTTACATAAGGGTATTTTTGTAATTGTATATAGCTATCTATATAGGCTATAAATAGCACAATACCCTAATCCTTTGTAAGCTTTTGAACAATCAATACTAACAAGCAGTTATTATCATTCATTCATTAGCACTCACTAGCAATCATACACACACAATCACTAAAACACACTGATATCATAAGCATTCATTGTGGGTTTCCGCACCATGATTAATGTTTATTGAACTTTGATATAACAAATTGTTGTTGTGTCATTTGAGAGATAAGAAAAAGATCCTTGGGGAAATCAATCATCATCAACAATAGTATCATTCTGTTACTTGTTGTTATTGGTTTATTTTGATTTGAACATGTACTTTTATCCTTTTTGTAACATATTAGGATACGAGCTATGATATGTCATAGTCACTAGTTAAAAGACAATCTACCTTTTCTCTCTACATTGATTTTGTTGTCTTTCAATGTTCCAACCGGCTTTCCAAGTATAGCCAATTGTAGAGTGTAGTATAAAATATCTCATGGTCTTGTTTCTTATTTTATGCATTGTAACACGTGCAAAAGAACTTGAGATTAATACACAACATTCTTGAAAATCACATATATTCTTCTTTGAGTTCTGTCTCCTTGTTTACTTGTGTTCTTTGTATCTTGTTCTTGAATCCGATTCCGTATTTGAACTGTAAAGTATAGTAACACTCTCCTCATTATGAGACTGATTGTATTAACATCCCTTAACCGGTCCTGCAATTGGTATCAGAGCATTCCAGGCTCTAAATAGTAAGATCTCACCATCTTTAATCTCCTCAGTTCTCACAAAACACTTAACATCTCAAATGGCAGGTTCCAAGCCTAATATGGAAACCGGTACTATGGTAAAGTCCCTACTGATCACTCCTAATGATTTTAGTACTTGGTGTCTAAGAATAGAAGGCTTCATCAAGTCACAAGATATCAGGATGTGAGAGTCTGTTACCTCAGGACCTTACATTCCATGCACCTCTTCAGCTGCTGCTAGAGGTGGAATGATCCCAAAGGAAGTGGCTGACTACTCTGAAGAAGATAAAAAAGAATAGATTTAGATCAAAAAGCCATGACTGCCTTCCAAACTGCTCTTCCAAATGCCATCTACAAAGGCTTCAAGAAGTTCAAAACTACCAAGTAGCTCTGGGATACACTAAAACTGATGTATCAAGGGTCTACTAAAGCCAACAAAAACAAGAAAGACTTTCTAAAGTAGCAGTTTGATAATTTCACCTTCAAAATAGGTGAAACCATGCCTCAAGAATACTTCAGGTATGTTAAGATTGTGAACACTCTCGTGGATGTTGGAGTGAAACTAGAGAACAGGGATATTATGAGGAAGTTCATGTCCTCTCTTCCTAGACAATGGACACACTACTGTGTGGTCATTACGAGGACTGAATATCTTAAGACCCTCACTCTCACTATGTTATACGACATACTCAATGGTTACCAGATAGAGATGAACATGCAAAATCCATCTAGCAACTCTAGCAATCACCCGAGTTCTGTCCTGCATGTGGTTGAAAAAGATTGTAGAGAACCACAACACCATCTTATCTCTTACCCTGACAACTCATCAAAGGGCCCTTTCATCACCTTCCCAGAGACACCTAAGGAGAGCTACATCCAAGGAAGCCCATTAAAAGGGACAAGCTCATCATAAGCCTTTGTGTCTCATGATGAAAGTACAGGCAACTTCCTTTTAACCCTTTGTAACACCCGGAAGTTTATAAAAGAAAAGAATAAAGAAAGAAAAGTGAAATAATCCAACTCAAGGGGTTAAAGTTGCCCAATAGGCAAACTTTAATATTATTATGTTTAAAAAGGAGGGCATGGCTACCCATTATGCTATTCCATCAACTGCTTTGATTTTTAGGGAGAGAGGACAGCAGGGTTCATTGGTTTTAGAGAGAGAAAGAAGAAGAATTGGCTTAAAGGTGAGTTTTTCATGCGTTTTGTTTGGTTTCAGCTGAGTTTTTAGCTTCGGGACCGAGTTTTATGCATTCTTATGTGTTTTTGTGTCTTCGGTTGTGTGTTTTAGTGTGTTTAGGTGTTAGAACTTCTTGTGAGCTCAAGTTTGAGGAAGAGTTACTCAAAAGCTGCACTAGGTGAGTTCTAGAACCCTAGTTTTTATGTGTTTATAAACTTCTTTGGGGATGAAAATGCATGTAAAATGTTTTTACAACTGTTATGTGTGTTGATCGTATGTATATGTGTATGAATTCTTGTGTGTTATGGTTGTAAGCTAGTTGTAAGTGCCTATTATGGTAGATTTAAGTTGTGAACAGGTTAGAATGAAGATTGGGGCTGAAAATAATTTAGAACATGTTAAACTGTTGGCCATGCACCTAAATAGGGTCCATGGGCCAAAATTTGACTTAGAAATCTTAAGGGTGCACCCAAATAGTATCAATGCACCTAAGATATTTGTCAAAATATACTAAGTACTAGCTCATGTGCCCAAACAGTACCACATGCTCCCAAAATTTATGCCCATACGCCTAAGTGTAGGTCATACGCCCAAATAGTGCCCATGCGCCCGGAGTTGATCATGCGCCTAAGTGTTGATGCGCCTAAGCAGGGTTCATGCACCTGCATAGTGGAAATGCGCCTAAGCAGGGCTCATGCGCCTGCATAGTGCCAATGCGCCCAGACTATTTTAAACTTAGAATTTTATGTTCATACGTCTGAAATGCTCCATGTGCCTCATTTTGGACATAGGATTTGCTAAGGGGTTTTAAGATGTAGATGGCTGAGTTAGGGTCTATTATGACGTGATGGTTTATGTTTGATGTATGCATGATGAAGTGATGAGGTTTATGATGTGTATGTGTGTATATTATGTGTTATATTTCTTTGTTAAACGGTTTTCAAAACGTATGTATTAAGGAATGCGTTATGTATTATGTTATGACCTTACATGATATGATGTATGTATGAATGAACGTAAAGTATTATGTAAGGAAGTGTAATATAACAATAATGAAAAGTGGAACGTAATGAACAAATGAAAGGCTTGTAAGCAAATTGAATAGAGGTGCACGACCATGTTGTCGTTAGCTCAACTGTGTGCGGATTAGCTAACCCGAAGGATGCACACAGGGTCAATCCTTGGGATTAACGGGACCCTTGTAGCATGCCTTAGGTACTGGGTTACGCTTCGTGCATAGTGTTAGGGGTCTATTTATAGACTTTGGCCTAGTATCAGCTTCATGCACAATGTTCAGGGTATTGCACATTGGTCTGGATGAAAGTGAAAGATAATGAAAAAGTATGAAATGAACGAATGCGTATGATGATGAAAGGAAATAATGAAAGAAAGAATGAGGAGGATAATAACGATAATATTGAATATTATCAGGGTGTACGTATGATGTGTTCTCGCATATGAAAGTAATGTATTTTATTCAAAAAGGATATTTCGTATATAAATCATACAAGGTATTTTAATACTTTTAAAACTAGAACTCACTCAGCAACACTGACTTTTATGCATTTTTAGTTGGCAGGTAATTATCATTGAGGATGGCACATGGGGGAAGCTACTCATTTGGGCTAGACTGGCATCCATTCATGTTTAATGATATTGTTGTTTTGTAATGAAACTAAAAGACCCTTTTGTAACTTATGAAACGATGATGTATTGCTTAACAACAGTGATTATAATGAAATGAATGGTTTTTGTTAACTTAATTCCGCTGCAACATTTTATGAAATATGTATTGTTTTATATATTAATGCTATGATTGTCCAACTGTGAGGTCTCCGGGAACGAGGCCTTACACCCTTGAGGATTTGGACTGTATCCATTCGGATGATCTGGAATACATGGAGATAGTTCAACAAATGGCTCTTCTCACTCATAAACCCAAGAAATTCTAAAAGAGGACAGGGAGGAAGTTTCCTAGAAATGTATCCAGTGGAAAGTTTGGGCTGGACAAGAGCAAAGTTAAGTGTTACAACTATAACAAGATGGGACACTTTGCTAGGGAGTGCAAGGCACCCAGGACTAATGGTGGCCAAGCACAACCCAAGCCAAGCTACACTAAGGAGCTCCACACACTGAGAAGCCCAAGCAGCAAGCTGCAGTTGCTGTTGAAGAAGGAGGCTTTGATTGGATCTTCTAGGTAGAAGATGTGTCTCCAAACCAAGAACTGATGGCAGATCTTGATGAAGCAAATGTATTGGAACATCTTTGTACCCCAGAGTGCATTGCTAAAGTAAATAGATATAGGTCCTATAACTTAGAGATGAGATCTGATCTTGAGTCCTTGAACATCTTAAAATCTGATTTCAAAAGCACGGAAAGTGAGTATAAGTTGAAGATAGAAGACTTAAAGAAAACCATTTCAATTCTCAAACATGAGCATGGCAACTACCAGACTCAAATCAAAGATCTCATCACTAAGTTAACTGAGTGCTAGGCTAAGCTTGTGATCACCAAAGCCAAGGCCGAGAAACATGTTCTTGAAGAAGAGACCTTCAAGAAAATAATATCCTCCTCCCTGCATGCCAAAGTATGTTATCAAAATAAATAGGGACTGGGATCTAGTGAGATAGCTTCTCCACACACTCTATTGTCTATAAGATCTCCCAGGTGTGGAACTAGTCAAGATGAGCTTCTACCCATAGATCCTAATGATGAAGAGGACGAAGTGGAGATAGTGAAAGATAGATATGGGAAGAGTGAAGAAGATCTTCCTAACAAGTGTCACTATTCTCCTAAGGAGAGAAAGAAATCAGGGATGACAAAGTCAAAGAGGAAGAACTTGATCCAAGTAGCTAAGAGGAGATCAAAGAGAGCTCAAGAGATAAAGTCCACCTTAACTCCAAGCAGAAACAAGTTTTTATCTCTACAGGTTTTGAAGTGGTGAAGATTATGGGCATAAATTTGAACTCTAGTACCAAGAGTTCAACTTCACATCCAGGAATGAAGGCTGATCAGCTGTGTAACACTGCCACACAACATGAACCATCCACTTCCAAAGGCGAGCTTCACCCTAGGAGGCTTGCTACAACATCTGAAAGGATGGGGATGGAGATGGAAAGTGATCAAACTCAGTCTTCCATTCATAAGAAGACACTTAGAAGAAAGAAAATTGACTGCATTATATGTCACAGTACTTCTCATCTTGCTAAGGATTGCTTCTATAATCCTAAAAGTACTATCAATATAACAAGAAAGAAGACTTCTGAAAGGAACAAGAAGAAGAAAGTTTCAGAAGAAAGTTGTGTTTCTTTCCAAAGCTCCAAATGAAAATGAAGACAAGTGAAAACTTGCCTTCGGAAGATATTTTGGTCTCAGAAGAAAGGAATGTTTCCGAAGCACTGAAGCTTGCTGCAGCGAAAGCAAGATCTTTCAAAGGGTCATTCTCCAAAACTTCCAAAGTTGTAAAAACTTCCAAAGTATTGAAGGTCAATTCTAATCTTCCAAAGATAGTGTAGAAGATAAATGAAGACCATGTGACTGATAGTTCTTCACTAATAACAGCAAATGATCCCGAAAGTCTTAGCATAGGATCAATTACTATTGCATTGTCTTCAGTTCATTTGAAGAGCCCAAGACCTATGAGGCTTGGGTTTCCAAATGTAACTAACTCTCTTTTATTATGTAGAACAGCTAAAGACCAAGAAGAATATATGGATTATTGACAGTGGTTGTTCCAGGCACATGATAGGCAATGGCTCATTGCTTCAAAACTTTAAGAAAATTGATGAAGGGCCAGTTGCTTTTGGAGGATATGCTGGAGGTTACATTAAAGGAAGGGGCACACTCACAAATGGTAAACTCATCATTGAGAAGGTAAACTTTACTAAGGAGATTGGGTACAATTTACTAAGTGTATCTTAATTTTGTGATCAGAGACATAACATGCTCTTCACTAAGCATGAGTGTATATCCTGCTTAGAGCACCCCGAAAAGGGAACATGTACAAGTTGGATTTGCAGCAAACATCTCCTTCAGGAGAAGTTTCTTGCTTTCTATCAAAAGCAAATAATGATGAGTCTTTCCTTTGGTATAAAATAATATGACATGTAAACTTTAAGAACATGAACCAGTTAATTAAGAATGATTGGTAACTGGAATGCCAAAGAAAGAGTTTACAAGTGATGATCACTGTATTGCATGCCTGAAAGGGAAACGACACTTGGTGTCTCATAGGCCAAAGGAAAGGAACTCTATCACTACTCCCTTACACTTATTACATATGGATCTCTTTGGCCCCACCAGTGTAATGAGTCTAGGAAGGACCTCATACTGTTTAGTGATCACAGATGATTTCACAAAATTCACTTGGGTTTTCTTCCTGAGAACTCAGGATGAGATTCCTGAGATCTTGAAGAACTTCATTCTGAAAATTAAGAATGAAAGTGATCATAAGGTCAAGATCATAAGATATAATCAAGGAACTAAATTCAAGAACCAAATCCTTGACACATTTTGTGATGAAAAGGTATTACAAGACAATATAGTGCTCCCAGGACTCCTCAGCAAAACGGTGTTGTTGAAAGGAGAAACATGACACTTATGAAATTGCAAGAACCATGTTGTCTGACTCTAAACTACCCATCAGCTTCTAGGCAGAGGTAGTTAACACTGCCTGCTATATGCAGAACAGAGTTTTAGTAGTCAAGAATCATGGCAAGACTCCTTATGAACTATGGCACAAAAGAAGACCTTTCATTAGTTTTCTCAGATCATTTGGATGAACCTGCACCATCTTAAATACTAAGATCAAGTAGCCAAATTTGCTGAGAAATCAGATGATGGACACTTTATTAGACACTCTTCCCAAGCTAAGGCTTATAGAGTATACAATCTCAGAACTAGAGTAGTTGAAGAATCAGCCAATGTGATTTTCAATGAGCACACTCCCTGTTTGAAAGGTTCTGGTCCTAACCGGCTATTTGATCTTGATTTAGTTACCAACTGTTCTTGTGAGAGTGTTTCAGGACCTACAGGTAATCCATTAACAGAAGATCCTGACCCAAGATTTGAGCTGAGAAGTCCAAGCAAGACTACTACTTCAGCTCTAGTGGTAACTAGCCCTGCAAATGAAGTTCCTATTAGCACAACAATGACAAATCAAGCTGATACATCTGAGGTACCTAAAAATTCCAGCTCAGAGGCATAAAACACAAATGAAGGAGCTTCAAATGTAGGAGGAAATGGTGGTGGTGACAGTGATCAGGAATTTCTTGATACTGATAACCACTCTGTTGAATACAACATCAATGATGTCACACACTCATTGGATCAAGCTTCTCTTGATAAGTATGTTGATGTGGTGGGAGAAAATTCATTGCCAGATCTAAACTTCTTAAATTTAGATCTATCTAATCAACTTGCTGTGATCCCTCAACTTAGGATCCACAAGTCACACCCCACCACAAACATCATTGGAGATGTTGAAAAGCGGGTGATAATAAGAGGACAAATCCATGACAAAAATGTTTGTCTACGCTCTTGTTTCTTGTCCCAGATAGAGCCAAAGAAAGTTGATGAGGGTTTGAAGAATGGATGTTGGATTGAAGCAATGCAAGAGGATCTGCTTCAATTCAAAAGACAAAAGGTTTGGAGCATATGCCCTCCTTCTTAAGGGAAGACTATCATGGGAACCAAATGGGTGTTTAGGAACAAGAAAGATGATAGAGGACTTGTCATCAAGAACAAGGCAAGACTGGTTGTTCAAGGAACAAAAGAAGGAATTGATTACACTAATGTCTTTGCTCCTATAGCAAGACTTGAAGCTGTTAGGATATTCCTGGCATTTGCTACTTCCAAGGACTTCAAGGTCTAACAACTTGATGTCAAGTGTGCGTTTTTATATGGGGTGATTGATGAAGAGGTGTATGTCAAACAACCACCTGGCTTTACAGATCCAGATCATCCTGATTATGTCTGTAAGCTTGATAAAGCTCTTTATGGGTTGCACCAAGCTCCAAGGAAGTGGTATGAGACACTTTCTCAGTATCTTTATTAGCATGGATACAAAAGGGGCACTATATATGGAACTCTCTTCATCAAAGGAACAAGAAATAACTTGATGATGGTTTAAGTATATATAGATGACATAATCTTGGGGTTAACTAATCCAAAGCTCTACAAAGAATTTAAGAAGCTGATGAAGAATAGATTTGAAATAAATGCCATAGGGGAACTCAATTTCTTTCTAGGAATTAAAGTGAAGCAAGTTAATAATGGAATATTCATAAGTCAGTCAAAGTATGTACAGGACATACTTACAAGATTCAACATGACTGAATGTGAGGTTGCAAAGACACCCATAACCAGAAACCACTCCCTTGGACCTGATCTTGAGGGGGAGTGCGTAGATGAACATCTTTACAGGGCTATGATTGGGTCTCTCATGTATCTTACAGCCAACTAGCTTGATATTATGTTTGCTACATGCATATGTGGAAGATATCAAGCCACGCCCAATGTCACACCTGGTTGCTATCAAAAGAATTCTTAGATATTTCAAAGATGCCCCTAAGCTAGGCCTTTTATATCCAAAGAATTCTGACTTTAATCTATATGCCTATACAGATAGTGACTATGGTGGCTGCAACATGACTGCAAAGCCCACATTTTAGGGATGTCAATTCCTCGGTGGAAGGACAGTCTCATGGCAATGCAAGAAACAATCCTGTGTATTTGCATCAACTGCTGAAGCTGAATACATTGCTACTGCTAGCTGTTGTGCTCAAGTCCTTTGGATTCAAAATAAGATGCTGGACTATGGATACAACTTCAAAGAGACTCCCATCCATATAGACAACAATAATGCTATCTCTATCACAGAGAATCCTGTGCAGCACTTAAGGACAAAACACATCAATATCAAGTATCATCTAACTAGAGATAATTATGAAAAGGGATTGATAAAACTAGTCAAGGTTAACACTAATGAACAATATGCTAATCTGTTCACAAGGGCTTTTGATGAACAGAGATTTAAATATCTTGTATCAGCTATTGGAATGATTAACCTTGAATAGATTTTCTTAAAACCTTAATCAATATTATTTCTAAAAGGAATTGTATGTCCTAAATTGTCAAAACAGTCATCTACATAAGCTCAGTTTATCTTGGGAGAAAATCTTTTTCAAATGATATTCCTTAGAATTTTGAAAATCTTAAATATATTTTCTTTCGAAAGACATTAACATTGCCTTTGGAAGAATTTTAAGTCTTCAAATCAGAAAACTACTTATAATAAATTTACTTTCGAGAGAACTGCTGATATTTCTTCCAAAGCCAAAATATGCTTCTAAGTACTTATATGCATTTGAAGAACAAATTTCTTCCGAAAGCAATTGTGTCTCGAAAGATTTATTCTCCTTAAGAATAAAACTTCTCAGTTCTAATATCTTCCTAAACCAAATATGCCTCGGAAGAGAAAATGTAAGGCCCCGTTCCCAGGCACCTCACAGTTGGTCATTCATAGCACTAAACATACATATTACTATATTTCATAAATTATCACAGCGGAAGTCATTAACAAAAACCATTCATTTTATTAATATTTACTGTTGTTATGCAATACAATACTGTTCAACTAAAAAAGAAACTTTCACTGATTTCATTACAAAACAACAATAATGACATGCATGAATGGATGCCACTCTTGCCCTGCCGAGTAGCTTCCCTACGTGCCATCCTCAGCAACCTTTACTTGCCAAATAAAAATGCATAAGAGTAAGCGTTGATGAGTGAGTACTAGGTGTATAAGTATCAAAATACCTTATACGTTTCATATGTAAAAATACTCTTTTCCATAAAACACTTTCTTTACTTTCACACATGTTCGTTCGTTATCGTACGTGTTCATTCGTTTCATACTTTATCAGTTCATTCGTTATCGCTCGTTTTGTAATTTATCCTTATCTTTCGTTAACGTCCGTCTCATACCTTATCACTATCTTTCGTTAACGTTCATTTCGTACTTATCATTTCGTTCGTTACGTACTTTATTATCTCACTCGTTTCGTACTAATTCTAGATCCTGTCAGGCTTTTCCCCCATCATGGTTCGAAACCACCATTCCGAGCACAAAGCCCCATTACTACTTGGCACAAAGCCCGTGGCCCGAAGCCACTATTCCGGGCACAAAGCCTCATTACTAATTGGCACAAAGCCCGGGGTCGAATGACAAGGATCCCATTTCGTACTGTGGGTTCAGTCACCAACACTGATCCCCCTGTGTGTGAACCCTCACGGGTTAAATTTGAACGTTATAAAACACACAGTTGAGCTAACAACTCACAAAGAGTTGTGATCCTCCTTTAAATCTGCTTGCAAGCCTTTTCTTTCTTTCATTACGTTTCACTTTTCATCTTTGTTATCTTTCACTTCGTTACGTTATACTTTACGTTCATTCATACATTCGTATACTACGTAAAGTAATAACATAATACTTAGCGTATATTATATTATAATATAAGTACGTTTTGAAAACCAATAAAAGATAACATCTCATACACATATGCGTATCATACATTCATCATAACATCATGCATATACTATTCATAAACCCTCACTTATTCATGCTTAGAATAGTCAAAAACAGCCCACAAGTCAAACTAGGGTCGAACCCAAAAATTCTATCTTTCCTCAAAATTTCAGAAAAATTTCTAAGTGTTGGGCGCATGGAACTATTTGGGCGCATCAGGCCTGTTTGGGCGTTTCTCCACTATGCAGGCGCATGAGCCTATACTTAACCATTTCTCACTTGGGCGCATGGGCACTATTTAGGCGCATCACCTTATACTTAGGCATTTTAGCCAAATACTTAGGCGCATGAAGCACTGTTCAGGCGCACCAACCTACACTTAAACTTTTGAGCCAAATTTTTAGGCGCATGGACCCTGTTTAGGCGCATCACCCTACTTAAAACTTTTTCTATGGCAACCGTCTAGGGGCATGGGCCCTGTTTGGGCGCATGAGCACTTACTTCTATATTTCTAAGTTGTTTTTCGATCCCAAACATCATCATAATCCTAAGCTTGTTACACCCATTCTAAACCTCAAACAAACATTTACAATTATAAAACATCAACATACAACATACATACATACGGTTATATACATAACAGTTGTAAAAATGATTTTTGCATGCATTGTCAGCCCCAAAACCTTTAAAACAAGAGAAAACCGGGGTCTAGAAACTCACCTTAGTTGCTATCAAGCTAAATCCTCTCAACTTAAAACATGTCAAGATTGCATACCCAAACACATGCATACACATAGGAACATGTAGAAATCAGTCTTACGACTGAAAACCCATAAAACCGAACAAAAAACACAATGAACACTTACCAATTTGCGATTCAGCTTCTTTCTCTCTCTAAAACCGAATCTTTGCTGCTTTCTCTCTCTAAAGCATCAAGCAGTGGTTGTAGCAGGTAGTGTGGGCGGCCATACCACCTTTTTAAACAAAATAATAAAAAGATTTTACCCTTTTACACTTTGTACCCCTTCACTTTGGCCTCTCTTTCTTTCTTACAAAATATATTTCTTTTATTTCTTATTTCTTTTCTTTCTTTATTTTGATAAAATTTTCCGGGTGTTACAAGTCCACCCCCCTTAAAGAGGTTTCGTCCCCGAAACTTGTCACTCTTCGAATAACTGTGGGTAATGCTGTCTCATCCCTTCTTCGGTCTCTCACGTAGACTCTGAACCCTTTTGGTGTTTCCACTACATCCGCACCAGTGGAACTACTTTATTCCTCAATCTCTTCTTCTTTCGATCAATGATTGCCACTGGCTACTCTACATAATTGAGCCGTTCGTCCACTTCGATATCATCTAGTGGTGCAATCATATCTTCGTCAGCTAAGCACTTTCTTAGATGAGATACATGGAATGTTGAATGGATTCCACTTAACTCATCTGGCAATTCTAACCGATAGGCTATCTCTCCTACTCGTGCAATGATTCGGAAAGGTCCTATATACCTCGGGCTTAGTTTACCCCGCTTCCTGAACCAAATGATTCCCTTCCAAGGTGAAACCTTCAACATAACTCGGTCGCCCACCTCAAATTCGATCGGTCTACGCCTTTTATCGGCGTATGACTTTTGTCTATCCTTCGCTACCTTCATAATGGCCTTGATCTTTTCCAACTTTTCAGTTGTAGCCTCGATTACCTCAAGTCTCCCCAACTCTTTTTGTCCAATATCACCTTAACATACGGGTGTTCTACACCTTCTACCGTATAGCATCTCGTAAGGTGGCACGCCAATGCTGGCATGATAAATGTTATTATATGAGAATTCTGCGAACAATAAGTGATCGTCCCAACTTCCTCCAAAATAGGTCACGCATGCTCGAAGCATATCCTCGAGTGTCTGGATCGTCCTCTCAGACTAACCATCTGTCTGAGGATGATAAGTTGTGCTAAATTGTAGCCTCATCCCCATCGCGTCATGAAACCTCTTCCAAAACTTCGATGTGAAATCGGGTGTCACGATCCGACACAATAGACACCGGCATACCATGACGAGCTATAAAATCTTTGATAAATATATCCGCCAACCTCTCGGACAAATATGTCTCGTGGATTGGTAGGAAGTGAGCACTCTTTGTCAACCGATCAACAATCACCCAAATGGTATCGTACCCCCTCGCTATGCGGAGTAACTTCGTAATGAAGTCCATGGTGATGTGCTCCCACTTCCACTCGGGTATATCCAATGGTTGGATCTTCCCGTATGGCTTTTGGTGTTCTACCCTCACTTGTAAACAAGTAAGGCACTTACTCACGTACTCCACTGTATCGCGTTTCATACCCGGCCCCCAATAGTCTTTCTTCATGTCTTGATACATCTTGTTGGCACTAGGAGGAATGGAGTATCGAGTCTTATGAGCTTCGTCCATAATCCGTCCCCTTAGATCTCCGTATCGGGGAATCCACATCCGCTCGAAGCGGATTCTCACTTCGTGAGTGTTTTCTCCCAACTCCGTGACTAGAGCTTTCATTCTTTCGGAGTTAAGGCCATCTTCCTTCAACACTTCATCTTGAAATCCTTTCACTTGGGTCATCACATCATCGGTCATAACTAACTGATAAGGTTTCACCTGAATCGGCTCGGGTCTCTCCTTTTGGCTAAGGGCATTGGCCATGACGTTGGCCTTGCCCGGATGGTAATGGATCTCACAGTCATAATCTTTGATAAGCTCTAACCATCTCCTTTGCCTCATGTTGAGATCCTTTTGCTCAAAGAAGTACTTCAATCTCTTGTGGTCGGTGATGATGGTGCACTTAGTCCCGTATAAGTAGTGCCTCCAAATCTTCAACGCGAAAACCACAACCGCTAACTCCAAATCATGTGTAGGAGAGTTGACTTCGTGGGTTTTAACTGGCGAGATGCGTAGGCTATCACTCTTCCACGTTGCATTAGCACGCAACCTAATCCCGAATAGGAAGCATCCGAATATACCACTAATTCTTCACTGCCTTCGGGTAACGTCAAAACAGGAGCTTGAGTTAATCTTGTCTTTAACTCCTCAAATGTGTCCTCCTGCTTTCGACCCCATTCAAACTTCACATCTTTGCAGGTCAATTTGGTCAAGGGTGAGGCTATCTTGGAAAAGTCTTGGATGAATCTCCTGTAATAACCCGCCAAACCCAAGAAACTAAGGATCTCGGATGGCGTCTTTGGAGACTTCCATTGCATCACCGCCTCAACCTTCGCCGGGTCCACCATAATCCCTTCGGCATTCACCATGTGACCTAAAAATTGAACTTCGCACAACTAGAAAGCACACTTAGAGAATTTAGCATATAACTTTTCTCTTCTAAGCGTCTCCAACACCTCGCGATGTGGCCGGCATGTTCTTCCTCACTTCTCGAATAAATCAGGATATCATCAATAAACACAATCACTGATTTATCTAACATGGGCCGACACACTCGATTCA
>BJCO01363508.1:0-10838 GCA_018326465.1 Flaveria floridana
TTAATAGAAGAGAGAGGCGGGAAAATTTTGATGAGAATGATTGTGGTGTTGACACGTGTCATCCCAGATACCATTTTATTAGAGTGGGAAGATTATGCATTTTTACAGTTTTAATATATATAGTAATAAATTATAATTTATTTAGTTATATATATCATAACTTTATGCATAATAATGCTTGTTATGTAATCTTATATTTATTATAATAAAACAAAAACTATATTTAATACATAAAATTTAAGATCACAAGCTTCATCAATCTTGATATATGAAACTCAATGTCTAACTGCTGGAGCACATTTTTTAAGATGGGCTCCAAGTTAGGTTTGAACACATTTAAACTTGGTTTGATTTAAGGTCATGAAATTCATCAATCTTAATATGTGAAGCTCGGGCTCGTGCTTGTTTATTAAATAAGCTATAAATTAGGTTTGTACTCGCTTAAACTTGATTTGATTCGAGCTTTTAACAAGACAACTTAGAATGAGCAACTCAAATTATACACCTTAGACTATCTGTATGGACAAGTGATGAAAATGTGATGCCACCTAGGCGTTACATGTACAACGGTGATTATTACATTTTAGGGGTGTAACGGTGTTATTGTTATATGTGATGTTTAATTTAAAAAAAAAGATATGATGAGTTGTAGTGTTATAATTGATAAAAGAAATAATGAATAAATATTAACAGTTTAGATTCATGTATGTTGTAGCTATCTGAAAACGTCTCATCACGCCTTGAGAGATGGTTTCAAGATGTGATAGAAGTGTCACTTAGAACTATCATCCCCCACCAGGAATGGTCTTAATGATATAATTTAAATCATAAGTAATAATGATAATGAATAAATAGATATATAAATGATGTGAATAGGTCGAAAGAGTGATGCATGAGAGGTGTGACATAGGCATCACATGCAAGGGAACACAAACACATGCCCAAACTTAAAATGTGCTAATGGCTAATGGGGTCCATTAATATATGTTAAATCATTCATTTTCATATAATTACCGATAATTCTGTCTCCTTCAAATTAAAAGACTAATCTTTGTTGGCAAACTAAAATTTTTTAGTGCACTCGCTATTATTGTTTCCTTCTTAGCTTTACTTTCAGATTATTTTTAAGTATCACTTAAGAGACCCTAGAGAAAACTCACTTTTATAGTTTTATTTGTCCAAATCTGTTTTTGTTTTATAAAGATTAAACCATATTTGAAATAACCATATGTCCATTTTAATTTTAAGGATACAAAATCTTTAAATCCCATGTCAATTTCACAAGAATGAACCCCGAAAATCAAATATAAGGTCACTATAAAACAATTTTAAAAAAACATAGTAAGGATTTAAGTAGAACGTGCTACCGCACATAATATAAAGAGGAATTTAAAATAGGTATGGAAGGGCATAACAAGAAACCTGAAAATAAACAATTATATGCGTTACTCTCTTTTAAATTTGAAAAAAAAAATATACGAAGTTAAAATATGAGGGGGAAAGGCAAATATGAAAGTAAGCGGTTACACTAGCTTTGTTATCTAAAATATCATCAACATACTTCGGTTTGCTAAAAGAAAATTATACCATAAAATACAAATTTTTATAAATTTTTCTCGTTGTATAAAATCTTTAAACAAAATTAAGGTTTTTTTTAACATGGTGTAATGCAATCTTATATTGATTGCTATGGTGCGCTGAAACTTTAATGACTACATCTAAAAAGAGTAGTTTTTAAATGGCATAAACATTCATAGATTTGATGCATTACTGTTATGTATTCAACAATCCAATGTGTCTAACTTCTAAGAGTTTTATTTAATTCTTGTAATACATGTGATTCACTATAAGTGTTTTCTAGCCCCTTGTCACTATGCACCCAACTTATGATGTTCCATTCACTTTTTTAATAATTCTTATTACACATCTATATAATAAGAGAATCTATAGTAAAAGTACTATGGGTTTAATTCTCTCTTTTTTTTTACTCTAACCAATTATAACAATTTCAGTTTTTTTTTTCACTTTTAAAGATTAAAAAGTACATTCAACTTATAGGAGAAGTCTTGGTTTCAACCCAAACAATGGTGTAATTTGATGTAATGTAAGAGTATAATAGATTTGTCGTTCAAAAAAAAACATTCAACTTATAGGTTCATTTCTCTATTTTTACTCTAACCAATTATAGCAATTTCGGCTCTCTTTTTTCACTCTAACCAATAAATATGATAAGTCTAGCATACTACCACTCCCAATATAACGATACATCTAGCATGCTACCACTCCCAATTGTAACGATACACCTAGCATACTACCATGGAGTGTATATGTATTTTTATTTCAATACTACATGTATACTTATATAAATACACATAAATCAAGTATTTTGTTCTACTGAGAAAGTGACTAGTAGTAATTGTTCAAGTAATGACTCACCTGAACCAATTAAACTAGCTTACTACCGATAGTTGGGCTATGGTAATTTTTATTTTTTATCCCTAGGATATTTTTGGTTATAATTGTTAATTTGCCAGTACCCTGTGGTAAACCAACAAACAGTAAAATGCCTTGAGTATTCATGCGTAGAAGAATATCCAAATAACCAAATCAACATCACACCTATAAATTCCAATGTCCAAAAGATTTTGAATCAATTTACAAGAAAAAGAAAACAAAAATATTATAAGTACAAAACCAAAAAATGTCATCCGTCTTACACATAGTTAAAACAAACAGCATCAGTGACCAGCTGAGCACATCATTAGCAAACAATTTACAACTCCCAACCAAAAACCTTAAGATGATATACATGCTTAAGTGGTTAATACGACTGACTATTCAAAAGAAATCAACACCCGAAAACGAGGTTAAGAGAAACCCTCCTCTAAACCCTATAGGTATATGCATCTACCTTAATATATCATCAAACATCTCAGAACACCAACCACACTAAGGAGAAAAAAACATTAGTACCTACAAACCTAAGATATATTTGTTTTATACATATGCATGCAAAACATCACAAATCACAACTTCACATTTCAACTGGACCCTTCAGCTTTTGGCTCGTCATATTATCTTTATGTTTGAGTTCCTGTTGACCCTGTTATTCAACAAAGAATATATACCAAGTTAAAAAAAAATTACAAAATGAAAATGGTAATTTTCATTTATTAAATAAAATTATATCAAAAATATGTTTACCGGAGTATTTGCAACAGCATTTTCAGTAGCAACAGATGTTACTTCTCGAACTGTGATAATCTTGTCTATGTATACTGTTGTTTCTTTGGTACCACCTACTATGCTCGTTCCATTATCATTCTCCACATCGTTCAATAATGAAGATAAACCACTACACGTAAAATAAAGAAAACATATTCACTCGAAAAAGAAATGAAACTATATATAAACACGAAATTAGATTTACTTTACCGTGGGTTAATAGTTTCCTCAGATTGTTTTACTTCCTTTTGATGTTTTCTCTTCTTGTTGCTTTGCGTTTGTTCCAACAAGCTACTAGCACATCTTTTAAGCCACCCAAAAGGAGCAGAGAGAGGAGGGGACCCAGCGTTACTTGTTTCCTTTTTAGCAGAGGAATCCATTTCATCACGTCCAGAATTCAACTTAGTAGTCCGATTCTTCACCACGTATCTTTTTGAGTGTCTATTAAGATTTGGATCGCATTCTTCAATCTCATTTGCAGCAATACGGTAAGGAACAACTTTCACATCTTCTAATTTCTTCAGCTCCTCAATCTGACCAATAATCACTTCTCTATCACCATGCAAAAGTTCCCTCTGTTTTTCTAATTTTTCCCTTTGAATTTTGAGTTCTTGTATGGAATGATTTAACTCTGCCCATTCTTTGTCACGCCTTTCATGGTCAATGTTAATTTCTTTTCTCTCAACTTCAAGTCTTTGCATCTCAATTTTAACCTGTTCGGCTTCTTTTGCAGCAATTTCTTTCAAGGATGAAATATATTCAAGTTCTTTCTTCTTTTCTTCCTCAAAAGCTTGTTCTTTCTCTCTTAAATATAATTCCATTTCTTCACGCTTTTTCTCAATACAATTCTCGACCTCCTTTTTCTGCAACTCAATATCTAACAGAAAATCAGTGCGCTCTTTCTGAATTTTACTGAACCACTCAGATCGTTCTTGTTCAATTTCTCTCATGAAGGTTTCTCGATCACGTGAAAGTGCTTCTGAGTCTTTTTTATATTGTTCACGAAATAAATCTTTTTCCAATTTCAAAACATCACGTTCGTCTTTTAAAAACTTTGAAATTACAACTCTCTCCTCTGCAATACGTTCTGCTTCTAGTCTTAATTCTTCTCTTTTTTCATCAATTGTTTCCCATTCTGCTTCAAATTCTGCTTTTGCTGTTTTTAAACTGTCTGCTTCAGCTTCAAGTTCATGTTTTTGAGCTCTTATCAAATCAATTTCTTCTTTTAATTTGGCTTCCAAAATCATTAATTCACTTGTTTCACTTCTCATAGCCTCAACTTTCTCCTCTGCATGAGAGATCTCCTCTCTTTTTTCATCTAATAATCTCAGTGACTCCTGAATGTCATTTTTCAAGTGATTCACCTCTTCTTTTTCTTTATGCAATATAATTTTCTGTAACTCTACCTCTTTTTGCGCAGAAGTTACACTTTTCTCCTTCTCCTCGACTGCATTTAGTTTTTCTAAAAGATCCTTTTCTTTATCACTAATAGCACTTGCCTTGACCTCCAAGTCATGTTCTTTCTCTGACATTATATCTTCACGCTGACTCAGCTCCACTTCCCTTAACTCAGCAGCCCGCCTCTTGCTCTCTATCTTGTGCTCCATTAACTTGAGTTTTGTTTCCAACTCAGCATCGAATTGAGAACCTTTTTCTTTCAAAGCAGCTTCATGATTAGCCAATGCCTGTTTAATTCGGTCCTGCAAAATTATAAGATAATATCATAAGCTTGATTTATCTAGCATCTGAATTCAAACATAAAAAAACATCAATTAGAGAAACGGTGACTCACAGATTCCTTGCATGCGATTTCCTCTTGCTGTTTACACAACTCTTCATACTTCTTTTTTAAATCGTTTTCCTTCCTGGCAATATCCTGTTAACACTCATAACATAAATATATAGTAACATGTATTAAATAACACAAAATAACTTAAGTATATTATAATGAACCTCATATCTCGCATCCAAGGAAGCTGCTTTCAACTCCAAATTGTATTTTTCATCTTTAAGGGCTTTACGCTCCTCCTCAAGGTTTAATCTTGAAGCTTGCAACTCTTTCTCAAGGCGACTTATTTCCTGAGTCCTGCTTAAAATGTAATCCTCTCGTTGATTTAACAAAGCCTGGCTATCAAGTAATCTTTCTTGCGACTGTTGAAGAGATTTTTGCCTTTCAGACAAAGATTGTCTTTCAAGAAGGATTTCTTTTTCTTTTGCATCACACCTAACATATTCAGAAGACCAAAAACTCATAAGTTACCAAAAGTTAATGAAAATCATCAATGTAATGAGATTGAGTTCAGTGCTTATTATGGTAAAAAGGGTTAAGGGAATGACTATCTTCCATCTAAATGGACTATGGAGTAGCCATTTGTATAACAATTGCTGAACCATCAATGAAAATAAAATCATGAGGTATCAAGTGATCAATAGAAAGACGCACTCAGATTTGAATGAGTTTATCTGCCTTCTAAGATCATCTTCACGTGCTTCAACTTCATGTAATTTTCTTTCAGCAGCACGGCGCGACCTACTAGCTTCTGCTTCCAATGATTCAGCAGTTTGCATCTTTGAATTGGCTTCAGTCATCTTCTTTATGGCATCATCCATCATAGTTCGTGCATCAGCTAATTTAACTTCAGCTGCGACCTTTGCCTCTGCACATTCAGCACGCATCTCATGCAATGCCTTCTCAATCTACAAAGATCATAGTATAGTTACTTCAGTAACAAAAGTGAAATTTATAACGATTATATTAAAGATAATTTTACAATGAAATTCATGCTTACATTGGCAACACATTCCTTTTCAATTCCAAGAGCCTTCTTCAGTTTTTCTTCCCTTATCTTTGCTTCAGCTAGAGCAGACATATGCGCAGAATGGTCCCGTTTTAGCGTCAATTCAGCCATTTCTGCAGTGGACTTCATCTGCTCATAATTGGCAACCCACTCCTTTTTCTCAATGATCAAAATGCCCATTTGGTTTTGAAGATTGTATATCTACATTAAACACACAAAAATGGATACAGAGTAAGATCTTGATATTAAAGCATAAATGCCTAAATCTTTTACCAAATGGAACAATCCATTGATATTTCATACAATGCTAACCATAAAGAAAATACCATAGGATCATATTCACAAACACCCTAGTTTTAAAACTAAGAATGTATTAACACGTCACTATGCCTCAAACTTAAGGGTTTGAAAAGGATAATCAAAAGAGTTAAGACTCACACAAACACAAGAAATCAATTACAAAGAAATCATTATTTCATTTTCTGTTGGGTTCTTTATGCATAACACGTTCTTCACTACCCTAAAATCATCAAAACATCCGATTTGTATAAACGGAATGAAAATTAAAAACGCCATAATCACCATACATTAATGTAATCCATCCCAAAAGAGAAAAACCAACAAACAATATGATATAAAAATCAAGTAATCTGTACAACGAAAGCCAAGAAGATAGTTATTGAACAAAAGGGGAAAAGGGAATCGACCTCAGCTTCAAGTTTAGCAATATGAGCGATGAGCGAGCCTTTATCCCTTCGCTTGATTGATTCTTCATCAAACCCTGCGTCACGGAGACGCTTCCATATGGTTTCATCGCTCAAAGGGCTTTTCAAACTCAAAACCCTAGGTGAATTGTTCGCTGATGCTGGTGTAGCTGTAAATCGTCCCGATTGAGGACTCGCCATTCGATGAAACCTCAAATCGACAATGAGATCGATTCGTTGACGATTCTTCGTGGATTTTGATGTCGATTTTGATTTTGATTTTGATTTTCAAATTTTGTGATCGGCTTTACTCTTTTAGTTCACAGCTGGTCTTTACTTGTTCACGTTTTTCTTTTCTATTTTATATTTTTTAAAGGAGAAACGCATTCATTGCGAGTGACGTCGGCGGAAAAGTTCGGTTTGTTTTTTTTCCGGGTCGGGTTGTTCTAAATAGCAATGATGTAATAATGTTATTTTGAAATTTGAAAAGTGAAAAACCAAAAAAATTGGAGTTTAGTGTTCATCAACAATTTCGTTTTAGGGCGATTGATTTGTGTTTTGACATGTGAACATTAGAACTGTTGTCATGTGATATGAAGGTTATGGTTTTTAGTTTAAGAAACAAACTATTGTGAAAATCTATACTATATTAATATAGAGATTGAAAGGGCAGCATGATAATTTGTTAAAATCTCTTAATTTTAAGAGTTTTACATGTTAAGAAGCACATGGTGCAACTTCTTCAAGCAAAGTAAGATATAAGGGTAATCTTGTAATTTACTAAACCCTTAAAAGAAAAAAGTTCTTTTCTTCCACAGAACACCAGCCTAAAGAACAAGTATCTTCGAAATCCCTCAATCAGAACAACCCCAAAACAAGTAGGGATCTTTTATTTGGTTTGATTGCTGCTGAAGCTAGCTATCACGGAAGAAATAACCACAAAACCAGAGAAATGGCTCCAATTTTAAATTTCAAAACTCAAATCTCTCCCATAAAATAAATCACCATCTTTGTTTATCTTCATCTATCTGAAAACAATTAACCTCGATCTCTATCCTTGTTGCTAGAAAGGTTTGAATTTATTAAATATAGCTTACATTTGAATGATTTTACGAGTTTTGATATAATCGAGTTCTAGATGTCTGAGATAGTATTTGGTTGTGGATGAAGTCTTGCTAGGTGATTTGCGATGAAGACTAAGGTAAGATTAGATGTTATTTTAGCTCGATAAACCGGCACATCGCTGATTGAGTTAAGATTACCTGTTATTTTGGTTTGATACACATGCACATCGTTTTTTATGTCAAAGTTACTTGAATGGATGTTGTTAATTATTGTTAATGGTCTAACTATTATTATATTGCGTGTAATCTGGCTCGATTTATTATGTTAGATTTGAGGTTATATTAGGTGCATGAAGGTTTACATATTCATGTAAGAGGTTCAAATATTCATTCTCTAATTAGAAATACATGATTAAACACTTGATATGTTAGGTTTGAGTTTTATTGGGTGCTTGAGGTCTCGACTCCACAATAAGTTTGAATTATGGTATTACCTTTACAAGAAACACAAGGTATGTTTACATCTTCAATAAAGGTACAAGTTGTGATTTATCCGACATTTATGGTTCCATCCAGCCAAGGATCGTTTTTTAGGTGACAGTATTGGAGAAGACGACTGTTGCGGAGGTGACCTCGGCAGCTTTGTTGATGACTTTTGGTTGGTATTGATTTGATAGAGTTAAAAATTATGATGCAGCAAGGTATGGGCACGCTGAAGAAGTAGATGTCATTTCGGATATACATGTAAAAGCGAGACTTGTCAATAAAATAAATTCTCTGTTTAAAAAAAATTCAAACATTTTGTTCCAAAACAAACCATTAAAAAATGTTCCCTTTCTAAAAAAAACCTCATTATAACTATGAATTTTAATTATTTTGGTTTATATAAATTATATTATTTAAAACACTAATTTTTAAATATTTCATATTTTTAAAGGATTTTGATGTTTTAAAAAAAATTCTTATCTTAACAAATGTTTCCTTAGAAATTACATATTTAAAATAACTCTTTTTAAATTATTAAAAAAATTAGTTAACCTAAAAAAAATTAAATTATATCATTTGTAATTAATGTGGTTATTTAATAGGAGAGATAGACGGAAAAACTAAAATTAAGAGCTTTAGAATTTTGACAAATGTCTAACTAAAACATTCTTTTATTATAATAGATAGATTAGAAAGCCTAATCGAAGGAAAGCGAGGTTTTAATTTCCACCACTTTTGTTCCCTACTAACAGAAATATTTTATTAGTTAACTACACTTGATTTTACCTTTTTTGTCTACTATTTATAAGCTGGTATTTTTAAAGATTATTTAGATTGATAAGAAATACACTAAATAATCTTATGCTATATGATTTGATATAAAACATCATTTTTTGGTTATGTGAAGGATGGGAGCTTTTGTGATGTTAATTTGTTTTTGAAGGGAAGAGAAATGGAAGATGATGCTAAATATGTGTTTACAAATATTAAACGTCAATTTATATGGTAATAATGTATAAGTAATATTAGCATGAGGCCGTGCCTACTTATGTTCCATTGTTTTAGCCAGCTTCTTTGTCATTCTATTCAATATCTTCGTAAGACAAATGTTAAATTTTTCCACGGTGCAGATTTAGCTTAAGTTGATTTTGCTAACAAATGTTGGCATTTTGCTTCATTTGTTCTATTATGTCATGTGTACGTGTCAAGTGATGACTTTTGAAGTTGAAACTAGCTGTTTCACCAAATCCGTTTTAACTTTTTTTTAATCTTTTTTGTTTTTATATGCATATTCAATGTTGTCTCTTTTTTCAAGATTGTTTATGAATTAAGGTGGTATTAAACCTTCAAATTAGTATTTGCACTTGATTTGAATTCTTTAACGAATATTATAGATGCTAAGTGCTTAATAATTATATAGAAAACTGAGTCATAGTCCGCTGCAACGCGCGGGTCTCATACTGGTAGATGCTAAATATGAATATATCATGATCAGGGTGATCCAAACCCCCTCCGACGATCTATGCATGCTGGAGCCTCAGGCATCGAGTTAAAACGTAAAATAATATAAAAAATAATAATTTATATAAATACTTATGATATATAAGTATTATTGAGAAAAGGTAAACGTATTTACATATAATTTCGCTTTAAAATGTTTAGAGCTTATTTTTAGAAAATGAAATTCTCTCGCTCATTTGTACGATAACAAACATGAATGATGTGTTAATTTTTAGAATAAGATGTTTGAAATAAGACTCATGAAACATGAGTTACTTTTGACCGCCTTTACTCCATCGTAACTGATATACAAACTTTAATCTGGATTAACTTTATTTGAATATTTTAGACCGTTTAGTGTAGGGCTGTTCACGAGCCGAGACGAACCGAGCGGACCTTTGCTCGTGTTTGGCTCGTTTCCAAACCGAACCGAGCCGATCGACTTGTTTACAACCTAGCGGAAAATCGAACAAGCATTTTTCGAGCGTTAAATATTCGAGCGAACATCGAGCGAGCGCAAACGGGCGGCAAATAATTTATACAACCCAACTATCTTGTGTGTCATACAATTTATAGTGCAGTGAATAAGGTTTAATAACTTAAAAATCAGTCACATTTATTACATAATACTTTTATGGATGATAACATGTTGTGACTGACAATGAAGCTAGTTAAGTCTGTAGCCGATAAGACGGAGAGCATATTGCAGATAACGGTGACAGTGAGAGTGAGATAATCAAAAAAATATCTTTTAACGCTTAAGGTTTCACTTTTATATTAAGTGCAGAATTATTTTATTAGGTTGATTGATCAAATATGTATAAATAGAATTATATTTTTGTATATAATGAGTCAAATCTACTAGACCACTATGTATAAACTATATATACATATTAATTAGATCCGAATCGAACCGAGCGGACCTTTGCTCGTGCTTGGCTCGTTTACAAACCGATCCGAGCCGATCGGCTCGTTTACAAACGAGCATTTTTCGAACAAATTCCGAACGAACGTCGAGCGAGCGTCGAACGTCGAGCGATTTGGACAGTCCTAGTTTAGTG